>CM031961.1:6666055-6706055 GCA_018749465.1 Paracanthobrama guichenoti | reverse complement strand
ATGTCTTCAAAATCATTGATCCATATTGGCGGAAGTGAGAGACTGTACGTTTTGAACATTTATATCTTCTAAATGTGAATTTTGTCATTGTATTGGAGCACACTAGCTTATAGATAACAGTAAGGCTAACATATTCATGCTAAAAGCCAAAAAACTAAATTTTTTATTTCATGGGGACTTTAAGATCTATGAATGCACGATGATCTCAATGCATTACTTACACACAGGGTGATTTCACAAACAGTTGCACCACATTTGCATGTTTTCAGCATCAATCCACTGCAATCCCTCTTGACCAGCTGCTATCTGTGCTAGCGTTGTGTGCCATGTGTATATAAATCGATGCTCTTTTTTTTTTTTCCACCACTCCTCCAGAAGACATGGCACAATTAACATAACACTGTAACTGTTGGACATTTTAGACCAGCCTACAAGATTAGGAATTGCACCATGCAAATGTTGTCCACAACTAACTTTTCATGTTTGTAGCATCATCTGATTTGCATAATTCCTTTAGTGAATCCAATTATAAAGCTACACAGCGCATGCAAACAAATTACACCATCAGCAGGAGCACTTCATTCTTAATTATTTAAGAATATCTAGTTAAATTATTATTGTTGTTGCTATTAATAATAGATTATTTTCATTAAAAATATTTTTTATTTTTATTTTTTGTATTATATTATTATTTAATATTCCTATGTAATTCATCATTTCATTCGGTTTGATATTACAAGTCAAAGCTGACATTATTTGAACTTATCTGAACACAGCCATAATGCAGTTGCTTTGTGCTTTGTTCCATATTTCAATGCATTTGGAAACACATTATGTGCATTATATTATCTACTCACTGTTCACTGTTCGCTCCTGTTTTATGAATTTATCTGGGCTGTGGCCTCGCTCTCTTTCTCGCTGTCTTCATCTGTCTATCCATATCTTCATTTCTGAAGGGCACTAATACCTCCTCACCTCTCTTCTGCTTTTATCTGTCTGTCTATCTCCCTTAAGTCTTATACAATCATCATAATCTTGCGCAATCAGAATGGGCCGCTTTCATTGGAGCCTCCTTCTCCTTCATCTCTCTGTCAGTCTCTCTGTGTGGAGACACACTTGATCTGTTTTGGTTCAGATTGTGGTGACACAAAAGATCCAGTTGTCAAATGGCTGGGTATAGCGACTCACTCGTTGAACAGCATGTACGCACAGCGCATTTCATGTTCTCTCTTTTGTTTGTTCATTTCTTTCGGCTTTTATTCATGTCTTTCTCTGGTTCCTGGTGTTGTCACATACACAAACAAACCCAGTATGGAATAAATCATCGCATTAGAGGACTCCGCAGCTCATGCTGTGCATCTGACGATACAGATGCCCACACATGCGTCCCCTCGGGTTAGCGTGATGGACGAATGGGACAGCCGCGTCCACCGGGACTGACACGTGAAAGGCCATCAACGCGGTTTAAAAGAGACCTGCGAATGTATTGTGATGCATTGTAGACACACAAAGCGAGAGTTTAATTCGGTAATCGAAAGCAGTATTTTCAAACCACTTTCACAAAAGCAATTTTTTTTTTTCCCCAGACCCCCACTTCACTAAAAGATAACACCCAATTACATGAAAGTAAAGGGTGGAGAGCGTTTATTACTGTCATCTGCTGCGTTACTCTCAGCATAATGGCCCCAAATCTGATCGTAGTGAAATACAGGCATGTGACAGGTCGAAACGGGTCTGTTACACACCGATAAAACTGCTGCTCAGTGACTGCAGATCTGCTCATTACCCACAATGCATTTTGCCTCTCACTGTATGATTGATAACTGTAAGGCAGACTGAGCACTAATATATAGGCAAGTCTTGAGACCGTGCAATTATGTGCATATAATTATAACTGATGAAGTGGTGCTGTGTGACATGAGTGAAGTCCGTCAAAAGACGTTTTTATTTGATTGAAGAGTTTGTCAGAGAGTCAAATCAGGGAAAACAGCTGAATTTCCCATCAATCAGTGCAGAGGAATGGGGAAATGGCACAATCTGGCTTGAAACTTAAGCTTTGATTTGACTGCAAATGTATGTTGTCCTTTCTTTTGAATTTGTTTCTTATGACTAGTCGTGGTCGAGTGGGTTCAGTCGGGAATATTTATTCCGCTGCATGTTTGAGTGAGTCAGTATTATTTATTATGTCGCGGGACGGGGACAAGGTTTGACTGTAAAATTCTTGCATCATAATTCAGGGATTTTATGAAGATACACTTGGCCGATGGTGAAAAGAGCTCATTTAGAGCAACGATATTTCATAGTGTAGGCCAAACACAACATTAATATACTGGAATTTATTCCTTTTTTTTTTTTTTTTGGTCTATTATACGTTTTTTTTTTTCTCTTAAAGGGTCAGTACACCCCAAAGTTTTTTTCTTTTTTCTTTTTTTTTTTTTTTTTTTACTGAGAATGAAAGCATATAGTAATCAGGGGCTGTCAACAGTGTTATTTTATTATTATTTATATACATTTATAATAGTAATATTAATATTTAATAATACTTTTTATATTTTTAGTTTTCATTTCAATTTGTTGTTTTTAGTTTAATTTTTAATTTTAACCATTTTAGTACTTATTTAACTTATTTAACTTATTTCATGTTTTTTATTTGTATTTTTTTATTTCCAGTGTTATCCAGATCAGTGTTGTTTTAGTGTTTTGACATTTTTATTAGTTTTTTCCCTTATATATACATATATATAATGTATATATATATATATATATATATATATATATATATATATGTATATATGTATATGTATATGTATGTATGTATATATCATCTACATACATTTTTATGTCATTTCAGTTAACGTATGTTTTATTTCAAGTAACAAAAATGTTTTTGTTTTTTATGGTTTTGGTTTTAGTTTTAGTTAACCATAATAACCCTGTACCAAAATTATTTAACTTAGTTTTAGTCAAAAAAAAAAAAAAAAAACTGCAGCAAAAAAGTGGGCTATAAAAGTAATCATACAACTCAAATTATATTAGTGTTCTGAAGTGATATAATATTTTTAGTGTGAAAAGTAGGCCAGCTCTTAAATCTCATTCCGTTTAATTTTAAAGCACCAAATTTAGGATGCTAATGAAATTTCAGTGAACACATTTTGGTCTTGTATGGCTTCAGAAGTCTTATAGTAGTTCATATGAGTTGTGCACTTTATTCTATGAACTCATATGAACTACTTTTATAGTGCTTCACAGATCCATGGTCACTATATGCTTGTTATTGAACAGTGTGAAAATCGAATGTGTTTCACGGAAAAACATTAGGGTGAGTAAATAATGACAGGTGAATTATTCCTTTAAAATCTGCATGTTAGTTGCCAATTGTGTGTTAGCAGACTACGCCTCAGTGTGTTTTACTAAAACAGGGCGATTTCAATCTCGAGTCATATATTCGAGAAGATTCATTTGCTGAACATTTGTAATTGAGTGCTGACTGAGTGAACCTGAATCTTGAACTGATTTTTCCCGCACCGTGCAGATTAGAAATGGAATTTCCCCAGCGCAGATGAGCTGTGGATAATGGAGAAATTCGTACTGTTTTTGCAGGTCTCGGCGACTGATTGCACCATAGCTCGGGCAATCATTCGCATGATGTTCTTTTGTAAATTGAATCACTTTGTTTTGATTTAGTTGGTTATTTGGAACTATTATTTCCTTTGCTCTGTGCTCTCTTTTGGTTGCTTTCTTTTTCCCTACACTTCCACATTTCTCTTTCAGTCGAAATGACCTAGGAATTTACAGGCAACCGTTTTTCCACTCAGCCACAAGCTGATTCTTGTGAAATGCGGGTTCAGTCAACACTTCAAGATTCAAGATTCAAGATTCAAGAGTTTTATTTGTCACATACACAGTTATATACAGAATATACAACCGGCAGTGAAATGTAAACAGGTCCGCTCCATGGACAGTGCAAATTCACAGTTAAAAACACAAGGAAGAAATTATAATAGAAATAGTACTTTTTTTATATCCTATCTATATATATATATATATATATATATATGTCCATATCTGTAGAATTATAAATAATCAAGTCAAGAAAAAAAAGGTAACAAATAAGGATAAAGTGGAATAAAATAATTGAAGTAGACTTTGCAGTGAGTAAACTGTAGACTTATAAATATGTGGTTAACAATGTATAAAGAGTATAATGTGCAAACAGGTTTATGACAGGTTGTTACACAGTAACAACGAACAGAAAGTGCAGTGCAATGTCAGTGTATCGATGTTTATCCTGACGTAAAGTCACGTGATGTTAAGTGACTGAGTTCAGGAGTCTGATGGCCTGGGGGAAGAAGCTCCTCCTGAGTCTCTCAGTTTTGGCCATCAGGCTTCCAGCGCTTACCAGATGGTAGCAGCGTGAAATGAGGGTTTGCAGGGTGATTAGAGTCCTTGATGATCTTGGTAGCTCTACCTTTGCAGCGTTTGGTGTAGACGCCCTGCAGAGACGGGAGAGCTGACCCTGAGATACGCCGGATAAGCGCACGCGACTCTTTGCAGGGCTTTGCGGTCATGACTGGTGCTGTTCCCATACCACGCTGTGATGCACTGAGTTAAAACACTTTCTATCGCCCTAAATAGAAAGTTTTCAGGATAGCTGGTGAAAGCCTGAATTTCCTCAGCTGGCGCAGGTGGTACAGTCTTTGCCTGGCTTTTTCACCTGTGTCTGAATGTGAGCAGTCCAGGTCAGGTCCTCGGAGATGTTTACTCCCAGGTACTTGAAGCTGCTCACTCTCTACTGGTGACCCGCTGATCATGAGGGGGAGATGTCCGTTGCTGTCTCTTCCTGAAGTCCACAATCATTTCTTTGGTCTTGCCAACATTCAGAGAGAGACAGTTGTCCTGGCACCATGTTGTTAGATGCTCCACCTCGTCCAAGTATGCCGCCTCATTGTTGTTGGAAATGAGGCCCAGGACAACAGTATCATCAGCAAATTTGATGATAGAGGTGGAGCTGTGTGTGGACAAACAGTCATGCATGTAGAGAGAGTAGAGCAGGGGGCTCAGGACACAGCCCTGTGGAGCTCCCACACTCAGGGTGATGGAGGTGGAGGTGGACTGGCCTATTCTCACCACCTGAGGCCTGCCAGTGAGGAAGTCCTCAATCCAGTGGCAGAGAGAAGGATTCAGGCCGAGATCCAGGAGTTTGGAGGTTAGCTTGGTGGGAACTATGGTGTTAAAGGCTGAGCTATAGTCAATAAATAGCAGTCTTACGTAGTTCCCACTTTTGCTGTCGATGTGAGTGAGGGAGGAGTGGAGGACATGAGAGATGGCATCTTCAGTCGATCTATTGGGACGATAGGCAAACTGAAGAGGGTCCAAAGTGTCAGGAATGAAGGCGCAAATGGTGTTTTTAATGAGTCTCTCAAAGACCTTCATGACTATAGACGTGAGAGCCACTGGACGATAGTCATTTAGGCAAGAGGGTTTACTGTTCTTAGGACAGGGATGATGGTGGATTTTTGAAGGAGGTGGGGACCACAGATGTAGCGAGGACTCATTAAAGATAGATGTAAACAACCCGGTGAGCTGATCAGCACAGGACCGCAGAACACGACCTGAAATACCATCCGCCCAGCAGCTTTCTGACGCCCACACGCTTGAGTGCTCTCCGAACTTCATCCTCTGAGACAGAGATCACGTGGTTGTTGCTGCTCTGAGTAATTTCTCTCTAACGCGCCACTTGGCGGAGTCGCGTTGCGCGTTACAGTCAAAGCGAGCATAGAAAGAGTTTAACTCGTTCACGAGCAACGGATCAACGCTTGCCTCTGCAGAGGATTTAGATCCTTAGTCATACTTCACATGCTAAGACAAATCAAAATAATATGTGACTAAGTGTGGTTATGTGTAGATGTGAGAATCCACCTACAGATGCATGTCCTGTACTCTCATTTGCTCTTATTGTTTGCTGAAAATCACAGAGCGACAGCATGTATGTCTTCTAGTTCAAACATGCTAGTTCATTAGTGTGCACTCTAAAGGCCTTCAGAAATGCTTTATGTGCCACCTGTAAGACCCACTGTTTCTGACTTCAGCGTCACAGCATGAAACAACACACACAAACACTCATGCACACACCAGAAACTAAATATTTCAACCAAAAATGACAATAGAGTGGTGCAAATGTTTTTCCTGTTCCATCGTCCTGAAGTCATTGTGTTTTTTGAATGAATGAAAACGCACCAAACACAATGTTCTCGCATCATTCCTAAAAGCTAACACACACTCACAGCGTTCGGCGTGGTCTTGCGGTTATCAGAGCAGAAACGAAAGCTGTTTTTCCGTCATCTCCGGGCGTGTTCATATGTAAATTGCATGAGGTTTTTTTTGCCCGTTACATTGAAATATCTGAAAAAACAAATACATTTACCTGCCCTTAGACCCTCCCCTCGAAGAAATCAGGACAGAAGGGGTTTAAATGTGGACAAAAGAGATGGATTAAAACACCAGGTGTAAACGGGGCCTATGAATATGCGTAGGATTTTCAATAACTAGAATTATAAATGATTCAATCAAAAGTTTTGTAGATTTAATTTGAGAAAGACTCATGCATCGATGAATCACCTTAATTCCTAAACATAACCCTAAAATCTGATTGGTTGATGTGAATATATTTAAGGATGTTGATTCAGGAGCATGTCCTACTTGATATTACAAATAAGAATGGCTTATTTGTTTTAATCAAATGCAGTTGCTTGCTCTAACTGCAATTTGTCTTTCGTGTACTTCACGGTTTGAATGTTCCCTTCATATTTAATAAGAGAGATGAATATTTCATCAGATCCACGATTAATATTTGTTATGACGGTGAACTGGATATTGAGTCTCAAGGCGGTGCGATGTTCGGCTCAGGATTACATGTGTTGGATATGATTGTGTGTGGTTACGTAGCATCGCTAACATGCTTTTAGTCTCCCAGCTATAATTAAGCTACTGTACCGGCTGTGAGGAAATGAAGGTGTGTGTTTGTGTAGATGCTGTGTTTCCTGTGATGGCTTTAATCTCACACTTAGTCTTAAGGCATGATGCCTGCAGATTTGTGCTTGCTATGCATGGAGTGTGTGTGTGTGTGTGTGTGTGTTGGTATACAGCCTTGATGTTGACTTTGTGTGCCGTGTGCATTGGATAAAGGATCCAGTGTGCGTTTCCATTTCAGAGGGTTAGAAGCATATTTACCGTCTGGTCTGTGCATGTGTGGACGAGGCTTTGTACTTGCTGTGCTGGTGGCATCTCAAAGGGTTGAATAAATAAATATGAAAAACACAACTTTGAGCAGTTGAGGAAAGGTCTTTGAGAGTGTTTTAACTTGAGTGCTGAGTGTAAATGCAGGAATATTTGTGTTTTCAACCCCCATGGCTGTTTGTGTGTGCGTGCATTTGCTAAGCTATAGTTTTGCTAACAAAAGTGAGCTAAAGGTGACAGAATGTGTCTCTTCGGTGACAGTCATGGACTTTCTTTAAGGGTTAGTGCTGTTTATTTACATTCGTTCATTCATTCGTTCATCAAGTATATATTTAATAATGTTCAAGAGTTTGGGGTAAGAATGATTTTTTCATGAGTGGTTATGCATTTATTAGATAAAAAAATATTTTCAAGATTCTCTGATTAATAGAAAGTTAAGAAAAAGGTTTATAAAAAGAAAGTTAAGAACAGCATTTATTATGGTACAAATGATTTGTCACTTTTGATCAATTTAATGCGTCCTGGCTGAATGAAAGTATATAATAATCATGGGCGTCACTAGGCCCTTTTTAGGGGGGCTTCAGCCCCTAAACTTCTGCCCAGCCCCTCTAAAAAATACATTATTAACTTCCCTTTAAAACTTATGAAACTGGCGGGAGGTTTCTGCTTCGTCCTGTCTCTGTTCTTCAATCCGCAGCGGCAGAAGCAGAGGTGTGTGCGTTCATCTGAGCCTCATTGGTCTGTCAACCGCTCATCAATGTCAAAATATTTGAGAAAACCAATCAAATCAGAGTAGGCGGACTTTATGTTCACACAGAAGCTACTGAGGCTGAGCGTGAATTTTAGCAGCGCGACTCGAAGTCAAGTGAGAGATATGCAAGTAGCTAAACTACACGTCTTATTTGACAGCTGCTTCTTTGAGTCAGAAATGTTAAACAAGTGACAAAAATATTCAGGCAAATGAACTTTTGTCTAATTTCGCCATTTTGAATTGGAAATATGCCTATGTAATATGATTCATAATGTAACATAATGTTTACATATTGTAAATTAATGTAATTCCATTTGTAGCCTTCAGTAAATTAAAAAAGCTCAGATTTTCCAGCCTGTTTTGGGCACAAGATTAGTAATTATGTGTGCGTATTGTGAATTAATTTAATAAACTAGTTACCTAGCTTTCCTGGCAGCCTTCAATAAATTAACGTGTTTATGAAAATGATTCATAAAACATAAATATCAGTTAACCATATGTTTACTTTCTTCACTGACGTAAATGGAAAAACTTTATCTGTCAAAGCTCAGCTTTAGGAGGGGAAGAGACAGGGCAAGATAAAAACAAAGAGAAAAAGACAGATGTGGAGATAAGAAGGTTTTCAAGGTATTGTTATCTAAGTTTTTGGCCTTCAGAACATCTTAAAACTCTTATGTAGATCATAGAAATCAAAATTTTCTTGGTGAAGCATGCTCCCAAACCCCCCCACCTACCTCACATTTGGGATCTCAGTCATTATAAAACCCTGCCTACATTCCTGGGCACGATTAAGGGATGGACAATATGATCATGCAGAATAAGGCATTACTATTCGCCTTTATATATAATAATAAACAACCAATGTCCTAGTAAATATGCATGCTAATAAGCTACTAGTTAATAGTGAGAATTGGACCCTAAACTAAAGTGTTTTTTGAGCCCCCTACAATGAAAATCCTAGAATCGCCCCTGATAATAATAAAAAAAGATCTGACCCTAAACTTTTGAACAGTAGTTTAGTTTATATAATATAGATAAAAAAAAAATAATAAATGTTAAAGTGCACCTATGCTATTTTAAAGTTTCCTAATATAGTTTTGGAGGTCTCCAACGACAGGTTTACATGCATCAAATGTCAAAAAACACTTTCATGTTCTCATAATATAGATTGCACATCACCACAATGTTCAATGATTCTCAAACGCTCTATAAAGCACCAAACTATATATTTTGAACACCCGGTAGAAAATATATACAAAAATAATTATTCATACTTACAGGCTGTGATTCCGGGGAGCAAGCTGGTCCAAATAAACTGGTACTGACCCATCTTTCAAGAGCAAGCGTTTTGCGAATCCCAGTAAAATGACTTTTAAGGGCTGGTCAAGTTGTTTGTGGGCGGATTATGCAAATATAATTTCTAGTGACATAGAACCGTCACGCAGTGGGATTCGAAACAAAAACGATTAGTATAGGCGCTTCAGAGTCGATTATTTCTTTTGGGAGACAATAACTTTATTTATCGTGCACTTTCGACTTTACAAATTTGCAGAACGTTTACACTCACAAACAGCGATATTACACACTGCATGAAAGGGAATATTTGAAAACCCATAATAGGGGCACTTTAAATTCAGGGGTGAGGTTAGAAAACAGAAAATATTATTAGCTCATGAAAACAAGTGTCAATGGAAAGTCCCAACCGTTATAGAAAAAAAGTGTGTTATCGGTTAGGTGGCAAAAGAAGGAAGAAATGTGGCAGATGGTAGAAAGAAGCAAGTGCAGGAGAGAAAAAAAACAGAGTATGTCTCTCTCTCTCTCTCTCTCTCTCTCTCTCTCTCTCTCTCTCTCTCTCTCTCTCTCTCTCTCTCTCTCTCTCTCTCTCTCTCTCTCTCTCTCTCTCTCTCTCTCTCTCTCTCTCTCTCTCTCTCTCTCTCTCAGCAGCTGAGAGCTCCAGATGGAGTATGACTGCTGTGTGTGTGTGTGTGTGTGTGTGTGTGTGTGTGTGTGTGCTCATGCTATACCATACATGTATGGAGAGACCAGGATGGCACAGTTTTCACACTAAATTAGGCTTAAAACACACTCACTGTCCAAACTATTACCCTCTGTTTTAATAATAAATGATTAAAGTTATGTTCAGTGCAAATGAGGATTTTGCAACATTTTATTTGTATATTTGTATACAAACGCTTTGGAAATATAAATGTAAAATATTTATTGTGCCAATAAAACACACAAAACTGAACTGAAATGAACTTTGAAATGATTTTAGAAGAAACGTACACTACCGTTCAGAATATTGGGGTCAGTAAGATTTGTTTTTATTTTTTTATGTTTTTGAAAAAGTATTTTATGCTCACCAAGGCTGCATTTATTTATTCAAAAATACAGTAAAAACAGTAATATTGTGAAATAGTTAATTTAATATTGTTTAATTATTTGATATTGTGCATTTAAAATAGCTGTTATCTATATGTGAATATATTTTAAACTGTATTTATTCTGTGATGGAAAAGTTCAGCATCATTCCTCCAGTCTTCAGTGTCACGTGATCCTTCAGAAATCATTCTGATATGATGATTTGCTGCTCAAGAAACATTTCTTATTGTCAAACATTTCTTACAATTGTATCATGGGCTACTTCATATTTTTGTGTAAACTGTGGTAAAAAAAAGTCAGGATTCTGTGATGAAAGTTTAAAAGAACAGCATTTATTTGAAAAAGTAATAATAATAAATAATAATAATAATAATAATAATAATAATAAATAAAATAATAATAATAATAAAACTGTAATAATATAAATGTCACTTTTGATCATTTTAATGCATCCGTTGCTGAAGAGTAGTGTATCATAAATCAAGAATTCTTAAATTTATGAATTATAAAGCTGTAGTCCATAATTTTTTTTAATAATTTCTAATATAATTTCTAATAAATTTGAGCAAGTACATAACCAGCCAGTGTTCAAATCTATCTCCTTACCTTAGCCCGATTCACAACGATAAGATTGTAATAATGCGTTATAATTTGAGTTGGACTGGTAGCTCGAGCATGGCGCTGTTCGTCTTTGCATCATGTCACGTCTGTATGCATAGAGGAGTCTGGACAGTAGGCTATAGCGCATGTGTGGATGCTGCAGGTGGCGGATCATTTATAGCCTTTTCTCACAGCAGCTGGAATAATTAAACGTATCGTGTTGATGGCGGATTTTAATCCAGAAGATCCAAATGACCAAACTGGAGATTCACCTGTAGGCAAAAGCAAAAGTTTCGACTGTACAGAAATTCAAATCTACAGGAAACGCTAATACACTCTAAATACATGTACTCATGCAATACTGATGTTGTTCAAATGAACAATTTGAGAACAAAGGTTTGATGTGATATGAGCTAAGCGATCGTTGGATTTAATCCCCGTTGGTAGCGTGATTTATTGTAATACTTTTTTCCTCAGTTGGTCAGAACAAAAGTGGCAGATGTTATTTACTTGTTCAGATGACATTTTCTGGTGAAGGTTCTTATTTTGGTCATACTTCCAAGACATAGAATCTGTGATTCTGAAGTACAGTATCCACACCTGTGCTGTGATTGACAGCCACACAAACTCCTGAAAACATTAGATTCATCCGCGCTGAGGAGCCGCTGATGCACAACCCACGAAAACACGGTAATTCCGCAAATAACAGCAATGGCAGATTTCAAACAGAGATGGTGACAAAGAGGCTAAATTTATGGAATTTAAATATTGTCAATCTCTTGTACACATTTTTAATCACTTAAATCGGCAGTCCGTAACTTTTTGCGCTGTTTAATGTCTATGGCAAGTCACGCAGGGACTGTGCTCCTCCGCAGTGGTTCTTACTAGGGGTGTAACGGTACACAAAACTGACGTTTCGCTACGTACCTCGGTTTTGAAGTCACGGTTCGGTACAGCAGTTACACAATTGCTTTTTATTTGTTTTTATTCAACAGTGGTTTACTGAAAAAAATGTGTCTGTCCTTAAGTGAATTAAATTATGACTAAAAGCTTCTTAAAGATAATGCTGTAAACTATATAGGGATTTTTTTTTTTCTCCCAATTCATTGTTGAAATATAATAATTTATACACAGTGACTGTCATTTTCATGACCAATTTATTTAAACATAAATTAAATAAACAAGACATCACTGAAAGGTTAAGAAATATATATATATATATATATATATATATATATATATATATATATATATATATATATATATATATATATATATATATATATATATATATATATATATATATACACACACACACACTCACCTAAAGGATTATTAGGAACACCTGTTCAATTTCTCATTAATGCAATTATCTAATCAACCAATCACATGGCAGTTGCTTCAGTGCATTTAGGGGTGTGGTCCTGGTCAAGACAATCTCCTGAACTCCAAACTGAATGTCAGAATGGGAAAGAAAGGTGATTTAAGCAATTTTGAGCGTGGCATGGTTGTTGGTGCCAGACGGGCCGGTCTGAGTATTTCACAGTCTGCTCAGTTACTGGCACAACCATTTCTAGGGTTTACAAAGAATGGTGTGAAAAGGGAAAAACATCCAGTATGCGGCAGTCCTGTGGGCGAAAATGCCTTGTTGATGCTAGAGGTCAGAGGAGAATGGGCCGACTGATTCAAGCTGATAGAAGAGCAACTTTGACTGAAATAACCACTCGTTACAACCGAGGTATGCAGCAAGGCATTTGTGAAGCCACAACACGCACAACCTTGAGGCGGATGGGCTACAACAGCAGAAGACCCTACCGGGTACCACTCATCTCCACTACAAATAGGAAAAAGAGGCTACAATTTGCACAAACTCACCAAAATTGGACAGTTGAAGACTGGAAAAATGTTGCCTGGTCTGACGAGTCTCGATTTCTGTTGAGACATTCAGATGGTCAGAATTTGTCAGAATTTGTCAGAATTTGGCGTAAACAGAATGAGAACATAGATCCATCATGCCTTGTTACCACTGTGCAGGCTGGTGGTGGTGGTGTAATGGTGTGGGGGATGTTTTCTTTGCACACTTTAGGCCCCTTAGTGCTAATTGGGCATTGTTTAAAAGCCACGGCCTATCTGAGCATTGTTTCTGACCATGTCCATCCCTTTATGACCACCATGTACCCATTCTCTGATGGCTACTTCCAGCAGGATAATGCACCATGTTGCAAAGCTCGAATCATTTCAAATTGGTTTCTTGAACATGACAATGAGTTCACTGTACTAAAATGGCCCCCACAATCACCAGATCTCAACCCAATAGAGCATCTTTGGGATGTAGTGGAACGGGAGCTTCGTGCCCTGGATGTGCATCACACAAATCTCCATCAACAGCAAGATGCTATCCTATCAATATGGGCCAACATTTCTAAAGAATGCTTTCAGCACCTTGTTGAATCAATGCCACGTAGAATTAAGGCAGTTCTGAAGGCGAAAGGGGGTCAAACACAGTATTAGTATGGTGTTCCTAATAATCCTTTAGGTGAGTGTGTATATATATATATATATATATATATATATATATATATATATATATATATATATATATATATATATATATATATATATATATATACTATAGAGTGTATATATACCAAATGTTGGGCCCAAATCGGTCACAGAACCAAGGGGTGGGCCCCTAACAACTATGAAATTTTGTCATTTTAATATTATGGATTATCAATATATATTTGTGCCCCCTCACCCTCGCAGAGGGCCCCTGTTACTCAGTTCCACTATTACCCCCTGTTCTCTAGTGACCTAACAGCTGTGGACACTGAATGACTTCGGAGGTAAATGTAATGCTACGTGACATTGTTTACAAGCTGTTTTATTGTCTTTCTGCTGTTGAAACGCCGATTGAGCGATTACACGACATATGATACATTTCAGTAAGTTGTAATGTATCCTCAACATACCTTAAGAGATATTAATTCCTGTTTAATAAACAAGCCGACTATTAAAGATTGCATTCGGTACACACGTGCACCGAACCAAAAGCCCTGTACCGAAACGGTTCGGTACGAATACGTGTACCGTTACAGCCCTAGTTCCTACCAGTCTGGTCTGAGATATGAGATGGTCCAATATAAACACTTATTATAAGTGTACCATAATGATTCAGAGTAAGACAAAAACATGGTTTGGAAAATGGATTCATGTTGTACATTCTCATTATATAATTTTTGTAAATCTTGAACACAAAACAAGTTACGGACAGCAGCTTTAAAGATGAGTGTATTTATTTTATAATATGAGATTTATTTTAGATAACAGTCCTCTTGCTGGAGGAGTTAATTTTTGTTTTTGCAGTGACAAAGGAACTTTCATGCATTGATCGAATCAGTGAGTGAGTCAAGAGGATAAATATTCTCTAATTTTCATATCCAGTTATGGATTACCCCTTACCATCCAGCCAACCTCCTGTATTCATACTTATTGCAGATATGCGCTGTGTCTGTGTCTGTGTCTGTGTCTGTGTGTGTGTGTGTGTGTGTGTGTGTGTGTGTGTGTGTGTGTGTGTGTGTGTGTGTGTGTGTGTGTGTGTGTGTGTGTGCGCGCGCACTGGATTTGACTGCATTATGCATGTGACATGTTTCGTCCATGTGTGTGAAATGCATTTGATGGGGCTTTACGGCTGTCAGACAGTGTATTCTCTTTGTCTCTCGGTTCTTCTGCAGTAGTGTTTAGCATTAGCATGGTGAAACATTTCGTTCCCCGGAGGCATTCCTTCAGCGTCTAAACAGCTGTGTGTGTGTACATGTTTTATGCTATGGAACAGAAGCGCGCCCACCACATACAGAATAAATTCCACTAAATTCCTCGTTAACTGCAGGGTTGGAGGTGGAACTTCAGTTCTGCAGGGAAAATTCTTTGAAACAAGAAATTCCCATTGATGAAATGCTTGACACATGCTTTTGTCTGCATTCAACATCCGTTCTGCTGTACCTGTGCTCGTTTGATTGATTTTATATGATTTAATTATTGTTCGTGTAACCTTCATTTATTAAATATGGGTAACAATAGGTGCACTGTGAGGTACAAATTTATAATAGGGTCTTTTCTTCATAACTGTGGCCTGTGGTAAGTGCATGTGCTCCAAATCATCCCCCTTTTCACCTGGTATTAACGTCCGTCTCGGATGATCTGATCACAAGTTGACAGTGCTAAAAACAGGTGTAACCAGGGGTCCAAAACGTTTTGTGATCCCATCACTCAAACCACATTCAAAAGTGGTCAGACACACATGTGACCATGTCGCATTTTTAGTGTAAACGCTAATGCATTTTGATGTAACAACCCCTATTCGCCAAACACAGGGGTTTAAACTTTCATGGTATGACTTTAAAGGTGCTTTAAAGGTTTGACTGTACTAAAGCATAAAAATACCATAATATGTTTGCAGATATTTAGGAAACATGCTAAGTTCACATAATCGTTTCTCTGAAAAACAATGCTACATCCAGTTATTTTACTTTTAATTGATGTGCGTTCCGTGTCAGAATGTCTGTTTTTGTTTTGGTCTGTGTGAAACCGCACGTTGCCAGTTTACCCAATAGTATTTCGTCACCTCAGGTTGCAAGCTGGCGGAAAACACAGCCTATTTCTGCATGGAAGCCAACAAACAAACTTGGTCAGAGATCGCAGATTCTAGCCGACCTAAAAAGCCTCGGCATCCACCTAAAAATCTAAAATAAAGCACATTAAAATGTGGATGAATCAACTTAGTGTAAGTCTCCTCGCCTTCCCTCGCTGTTCTCAAAATGGCAACCCGAGTGAGCGTCGAGTCTGAAGAGGAGGGGGCGGGGCAAACAATATTTTGAATTTGGACTGGAGTATCCATTTCAACCACTAGCTGTCATTCTTACATACAGCACCTTTAAAAGAAAACTGCCATAAACAGTGTGGAAAAGTGCTTGCACAGTGCATGCACAAGACTTCACAGGACATTTTTATAAATGGTTGAAATGCTTGCTTGGGTTGAGAAAAAAAATATTATATACAAAATGTTATTATATATAAAATTATATGTATAGTATATATACACATGCATTTCAACCATTTAGAAAAGATGTCCTGTGAATTCTTGTGCACATATAAGGGCTTTTCTACATAAAGGCAGTAACAATTCAGTTCAGCTTTTAGCAGTCATCAAGCTTGTACACACTGCTCACAGACACAGAAACAAAGCTGTACCTTTAATTTCCCCATGCTGATCGCTCACAATAAACCCCCACAGTCAATTTAAAGCGGTGATATCTAAATGGCTGAGTTGTTTACTTACTTTTTTAATTAGTCTCCGATTAGCGCCATCACTGTCTTCATTCAGGCCTATTCGAGAATGTGCGCGAAAAAAAGGCGGGATTTATTGCATGAACCAATCATAACCGATCATATCCAATCATAGTGCAATGGAGGCTTTGCTTCCTCACGTGACTTTCCTCCATTCATTCTCAATTACCCCCCCATCAAACTGTTAATATCAATGGGCTCAGGGGAGGCAAGAGAGACGCGGCGTCCCGCTGTAACTTCTAACTTGTAACTGTTGGACACTTACTTAAAAAAAAAAAAAAAAAAAACGCTTTACGCTTTTTAGTCACATTTTTTAATATTTGCTTTATTTTTTGTAATAGCAATTATTTTCGCATCCATGTTTTTGCACAGGATGTAGGGGAACGTGGAGCACAGCCTAACGCAGGGTTAGTTGTAACACGCATGGTTTAAAACCTTCCACACATGCCAGGATGACGAAACTTTGTGTATTTACTAGTTACTAGTATTAGTTTTTGTATTTACTGCCATATCAATATTATTTAGAGAAAAAATTGCGCCAAAATTAAAAAGTGTTTGGAAGATATCACTGAACATTTATTTAACCATAGCAAAAGTACATTTCTTACTCGTTTATTGTGTTTATTTAAATTAAGACAAATCTGATATTATTTTAATCTTATATCTGTTATTTAACAGTTGAGATGGTTCTTTAATGCTGATCTAACAGCAGAAGACACGAGCCAAGGTTAAATCCCAGTTGTGCAGGTGGGGCATGTTGTCACACTGCGTTACAATGAGCCCCTATCAGAACTACGCTATTATATTCTATACTTATGAATTATTTTGAGAAACCACGAGAAAAGGGTGAATAATGACTGAGAGTCAGTGTTCAGAAATTATTCATTGTTATTAGTTTTGAATTATGTTGTACAGCTGTATTTAGCGATGTGTTTGTTGTCAAACTCAAAAATTAGTTTATTTGCCCCTCACATGTTACAATGCAATGTACCCCACCTATGGGGCATGTTGTCACATTTCACTTCCATTCTTTCGGGATAAATCAAGAAAAAAAGTATACACTGTATTAATGAAACAAAACCATATATTTGTACTAGACGTGTGAAATTAATGTGGGGAAAAATAAATGCTCTGAACCCCAAGTGGATTTACACAAACTGAGAAAGTCAAAAAGCATTAGGTTGTGCCCCGCTCTCCCCTATATATAATGGTTGATTAGCGGCTTAAATATATATATATATGGTCTTACATCTCATATAATCATCAATCCGTCTGTGCACAGACCTGTGCAGTTCAATTCATTAAGATCTTCATTTGCTGTGTATATGTGCATAATTGTGTGATTCTGTAATGAAGGACTTGGTGTTTGAAGGACTTGGTGTCTCTCTTTGTCATCACTGTGACCGTCACCTGACCAGTGGTTGCCCAGTTCCTGCCTGCATGTTAATGCCACAGTCTCTAATCACCACAGCACGTCCCTTTCACACACCTTTCGTGTGGTATTTTTAAACCTAATTTTCTGATTCATGAGTGCCAACTTAAATTCGCTCACAATCACACAATGTACTCCCGGTGCGCTACACTATGGTATTAAGCCACCCATTTGTGTTGAAAATCTCCAAGTAAAAGCACAAATGCTCCGACAAAGAGCTGAAAAGAAAACTATGGAATGGGGAAAAATTATTGCTTTTTTCTTTTTTCCTTTTTGTACTTGTAGTGTTTAAGTGCACCGGGAGGGAAAATGGCTGACAGGTTGTCAGCTTGTTTTTAATGGGGCAGGGTTTTCCAGAGAGCACTTTGTGGCAGATCTGCATCGATTTTCACTTCAAGAGTCTAGTGGCGAAGATTGCGTGTCTGAAATACAGGTGGTACCTCAACAGTGGTGAGCCGTGGGCATATATACGCGTGTTTGTGTGTGCACTCGTGTCTGTTAGTGTTGCAACCTGCCAAAGAGAATCTTTGTGAGTGCAATAAAGAGGAGATACGTGCGTGTGCGTGTGTGTGTGTGTGTGTATATGAATGTGTTCATTTATTACAGTGCCGGGGGCTCTCGGTATCCATGGTAACCAGGTCTGACACGCCTCCAAATCAGACTTAGGTATGTCAAGCTTGTGCTAACCCGTCAAGGTGTCAGTGCACAAAAATGTGAGTGTGTTTTCACCCTTCAAAGCTTTGCTTTTTTAAAACCTCTTCTATTAGAAGCGTCACTTCACAGCTCATGTTTTTTGAAATGCGGGCTGAGGGAAGGAACTTCAGTACAGTAGACTTGGCAGACACAGGGAGGGTAGCCTGGGGGAAAGTTACACAAGCACACACGGATACACACTAAGATGTCGTCCTAGCTGGCGTCCAGTGCCTCACCTTATCACAAACTCAAGGTGACCGTGACCAAATTTGCATGAATGAGGCATCAGCTTGTTTAATATGCTAATAGAAGCAACGTCCTGCTGTGACTGGAGTGTATATTAGGAGCTATGGATGTGTCTGTTTGTGTGTCGGATTGGTTGTGCATATTCATAGGGGTTTATGACCAATTTCCATAGCCTCCCTGTGTGTATGAATGTGTTCTTTATAGTGCGTTTATGCATCTTACAATGTCATGCAGAAGCTAGTTTTTGCCTCAGAGTAAAATATAAAGATAATTGTGAGAAAGTCTAAAATAAGTAGCCACATAATGAGAAATAAAGTTTAAATCGTGACGATATAGTCACAATTATGAGAAATAAAGTCGTAATTGTGAGATAAAAAGTTGCAATTATATACACTACCTTTCATAAGTTTGAGACCAGTAAGTTAGCCTAAATTAATACTTTTTCAGCAAGAATGCATTAAATTGATATAAAGTTACTGTAAAGACATTTATGGATTACAAAATATTTCTGTTTCAAACCAATGCTGTTCTTTTGAACATTCTCTTCATCACAGAATTTGTATTATTTTAAACATTGATAATAATAAGAAATGTTTCTTCAACAGCAAATCAGAATGATTTCTGAAGGATCATGTGACACTGAAGACTGGAGTAATGAACCTGAAAATTCAGCTTTGATCACAGGAATAAATTACATTATAACAGTTATTTTAAAGTGTAATAATATTTTCACAATATTGCTATTTTTACACATCGTTGGCAGGGCTTAATCCGAGAGGCGGGATAAACGGTTGTCTTTCAAATTCCCTCCGCACGCAAATAGGTTATCTACCACCAATCAGAGCAATGAAGAAAGTGAAGCAGAGCTAGTTGATAGATTATACTTTTGCTGTATCCGTTCGGCAAAACTCCAAACACCTCTTCCTTTCTTAAGAATGACTTCTTGAGAAGTTCTTTATAAGAGATAGTTAGAGAGAGTTATAATAGTGATAATTGGTAGAAGCTGCCTTATTGCAATTCTTAGTGATATAAAATGAGCTTCCATTACTATGATACTTACGGTTAATAAAACTTACATTCCTGAGCATCAAATTTGTATATAAAGATCTGACAGACAACTAAACATTACAAACATTATGAATCAGAATCTCCAAAAGTGCAAAATATTGATCTAACATCCGACAGGGAATGTTTTAGCAACATGATGACGATCTAAACCGTAAAATCTTCCGGATGAAAGCACACACATCAAATAGGCGTCTCTGTGAAGTGTCAATGCGATGGTGACTACTTCATCATGTCCAAAACTCTGGTTAGTGTTTACAGAGGCTGTTGCTGCACTCGTGCCTGACTGCACATAAAATATATAATTAGCTTCTATTAATATCAATGTTCTGTTTATGAATCTGTGCAGCAGCCAGCTCCTTTTAACTTTGTCACAAACAAAACACTGTGGCTCTTCAAACACTGAGAGAAGAACACTTCTAAATTTCTAGTGCCATTTAGTAGTAAAGACTCTCTAAATGGCTTTTAGACCACTGAACATCAAAGAAGACAATTAAGAGATTATGCCCCTCTTCCTCCATTTAGTTTATTTAGGAACGGTCCTGGGGGGCTGAGCGCTTGGCTAAAACGAGACACTGGCTTGAAAATCATCTTGCGTTACTTTCACAAACCTCCATCTCTTAATGCAGCCTGATCAGAGGTTAATGGGCCTTGAATGTTTACTCTCAGGAGCAGTAAGGTTGGTGTTCTGCATCCATCATCTGCACATAATGTACGTTATATTAGTGGCTAATGATGCTAATAGGGCCGCTAGCGCTAGATAGAGTGCTGAGTGGGATGTCCATTTGTGATGCTGTCCATTCTGAGTGAGATTGTTTTGTACTCTGGAAGTGTTTGTGTGAGAGTAAGCGAGTAAGTGGGAAAGTGTGGTGTGAGGCTGGTTTTTATGTAGCGTCTGGTTAGCCTCTTGTTTTCTGCTGATTACTTTGGCCTCAATCAGTCCTGGCCTCATCAAGGGGTGGTCAACATAAATCCTTTTTTTATAAATTATAGATTTAAGACTTTTGACTGGGGCAATAACTAAAAAATTAGGTGTTACTACTACTTCAGCTCTTCTAGTTTCTCCCATTTCTAACAGGTGCTGGTTTTGAGAGTAAATATTCAGCAAGCAGATAATTTATGGGTGTGATGTTTAGGTTTCTACATACTTTTGTACATGTAGTGTATATTGGCATTATACCGACTGTCAGGATAACTGTTCCATAAGTTGAATAATTTAATCATATTGGCCAACATGCATTGCGACCAGGATTGTGTGCCATCAAATTGAATTGAGAAAGCATTTTTAAATTCAGTTTTCACTCCAGAATTTGAACTGAATATGAATTTAGGTAGCAAACAAGATGTAGAATTGCAAATCAATTCATTTGGATGTAGGTGGAATTAATTTGAATATGAATTGGAAAAATCCATAACTGTGCAATTTAATAGCTACTTAAAACACTTTCCTGTTTTATAGGATGGAAGGTAGTGATGTGATGAACTTATCCTTTTATGTGTTTTGATTAGTGAATTTGATTCAATTCAAATTGGCAAAATTAAGTAATGGCCATTTTTAATACTAATTATTAATGTATCATATTGGATTTTAAACTTCATTTATGAACACTTTCTTTCTTTTCTTTTTTGTCTTTTTTAACATTCCACTGAAAAACCCATAATGGTTGAATATTATTATCATATTTGTGGAACAAATGCAGGCTGACCAGATGGATGGATGGATGGATGGATGGATGGATGGATGGATGGATGGTAGTAATATTAAGAACTTGAATTTGATTTGACAAAAAGAAGTAGTGGCCATTTTTAAGACTATTAATTATTATTAATTATTAATGTATCATGTTGGATTTTAAACTTCATTTATGAACACTCTTTTCTTTTTTCTTTTTTTTTTACAATGTTCCATTGTTGGTTGGTTGGTTGGTTGGATGGATGGATGGATGGATGGATGGATGGATGGATGGATGGATGGATGGATGTTAAGAACTTCTATTTTAATGTTTGTTGATTAGTGAATTTGATTAAATTGAAATTGGCAAAAGAAGCAGTAGCCATTTTTAAGACCATTAATTATTAATGTTGGAAGTTTCAGCTTTATTTATGAACACTTTCTTTTTTTTCTTTTTACAACGTTCCACCGAAAAACCCATATTGGTCGACTATTATTATCATATATGTGGAACAAATGCAGGCTGACCAGATGAATGTCAAAATAAATAGTTAATAGAAAGTGATGAAAGCAGTTCTTGTACCATTGTTTGAGTTTTTCCACTGCAGACTGTAATTGTAGTGTCATTGATTTTTACCCGTCTCTTGTATGCTGCATAAAATGAAGGTTGATGGCTATTTTATGTCATTCAAACTGTCTATTTTTGTCTACATGGGCAGTTTTGGGCACAAATAAACTGCATTTATAGCTCTATAGTCAAAACGCTCACTGTGAAACTAGTGGGGACCTGGTTGAGCTGCTTAACCATGTTCAAAAACTGGTTGACCAACTTGACCACCCAAACCTGTCACAGCCTATTTTTTTTCCCTAGCAGACACATTTCTAAAATAAGATTCACACTTGCTGCTTGAACTCTGAAGTAAAAAATAAAAAGTAAGAAGTTAGCCATTATCTCAGACCATTTATACCAGCATAACTTGCAGTTTTATTAGCAGCTTGCTTGACAACTGTGATTGATTCTCATCATTGCCACTGTTTAGCTTAGATAATTGTCACATCGGCAATGTATACTTTCTATTTTGCCAGTGCAGAAAATCAATGCAAATCAAGTAGAAGTAGCTCTTCACAAGTGCATTTGATGATCTTCGCCATCACATTACACCCTCAGGCTGCATTCAAACGCACATACTCAAACTTTTTAAAGCTAGTCTTTTATTTCGCCTTAAACCTTTCAGCCTTGAACCGCTAGAGGTCAGTTTACCCTGACTTCTGTATGAGAACCATCAGAATGAGTTTTGTTAAGACTTTAATATTAACTTGAGATAAAAATTCAATTCTCTGTCATAAAGAGCAAGGCCATCTTCGCACTCAGGCTCCATTGTGCGCTCGCACTCCGTATCTCCTTTTGCATCAGGAAGGGAACACATTTTCTGATTGGTTTGGATCCCGACTCCTAAAATCATCCGTGAGCCTCCCAACACATTCCCTAAACACATGTTTTCTCACAATAGGGAAGAAATTCCGTCTTTTCAGAATCTACCATATGGTGGATTTTCTATAGTCACAGAATGGAGCCGGAGATTGAATGAAATGAATATTAATGAAACACGTTTTTCTCTCTGTGTTATTGAATCAGCTTGCAACAAGAAAGAAAATATGTAAGAAAACATTCGGCTTGCATCTGGGGAGCCTTTGATCTCAGTAAGGGTGAGGAGAAATATGTGCAGAGCAATAAAGATGAGGTTTTTCTCTGTCTTACACAGTTATTATTTATTTCTCTCTTTCTTGATGCTTTCTGACTTGAAGCCTTGTGGGAACTCCCCTAGATAAGATAAGATGATAAGGCCAAATGAGTGAAGTATGTTGCCCGTGCCATTGCCACCGGGCTCTCCATTAAAGCGAGATGTGTGCGCGCAGTGGTCGTGTCCCTGTGCGCCTGCTTCTCTGCATTGCCCTTGGCTCTACCACTGTACGCTACATCGCTGGTCTGCAAACACCAGCCCGTAATAGAGGTTAAGTGTGCTTCAGGCTTTCCCACAAATGTCCCTCCACTCTGTTTCTCTGTCACTCTTTCTCGAGTTCTGTATTGTTGTGTTAAGAAGAAAGAAAAGAGCTGGAAAGTCATAGTTGAGTGCTGTTTGCTGATGGAAGGATTGATGTGTGTGTGTGTGTTTGGAGAAAGCTGGTTGTGGTTTCTGAAAGTGTTTCTTGGTTCAGTGGAGCGGTTTCTGACCTCTCCTCAACCTTTGACCCAGCAAAAAAAACAAGTTCTTGTCCTCCCAGAACGAAAAAGAGATGAAAAGATAAACATATTGATGAGTAGTGACAGAGCAGAACAAAGAGAAATGCAAGATAAGAGAGAATTTCAGCATAGAAAAATTACACCCTAAAATGGTTTTACAACCTGATGCTACAAGAGAGCCATTTTCATGTTTTAAAGCAGCATGTAATCAAAATTGACCTCTTTTTTACTTCCCTACTACGCGTTTCCGATTTTTTTGTGCATGATTTTCAGTGCAGATTATTCTGAAGAAGAAAAATATTTGTCGAAAACGACTTTAATTTTTGGCTGAGGTCACTAGCTAATTGGCTATTTTGCCATTGTTGTAGATAATGCAGTAGGTATCTATTGGCTAAAATCTTGCCAGTAACCGTTTTGAAAAAGAAGCGTGACATGGAGCTGCTTTAAAGGGTGAATTTGAATGTCTGATGAAAAAACCTCCTCAAATGTGTGTGATTATGGGGTGTTTCAGATGGAGAGTTCTCTACAATCCACTACAGACTCACATTCAGCCCTGAATCTATTCACTTTTCATGATGCAATCAATTCCCGAATCAATTTTTTTCTTCTGAATATTCTGTTTAATGTGGAAATACAACACGTTTTGGTTGTAAAATGGGTTGCAAATACCATTTTGACTTTAAAAATGCGCGAAACATCTCTAGTTCTTAATTTTGTATTCTATCTACGTACTGGTGCTTCCCTACAGCAGGGTTATGTGTATGTGTTCTCTTAAACTGGCTCATTGGGGTATTAACTCGCACTATTAAACTATAAAACCAAAATTGCTTCCTTTTAACATTTTAAAATTAATTAAAATATGAACGTTGACTTGAAATGGATGTTGCGATAGTCTTTTCTTCCCTATTGAGATGCTTATTCAAGTGTTCAAAGTAAAAAATTAGGGTGGGATTTGATTTTTTTTAATTGATTGGATGGTTGTGGTTTGCTGTTGGTCGATCTCATGTGAGTGACAGGTTGCCTGCCCTGCCCTCACACCAGTAAACAAGTCACCAGAGCAGAGATAATGTCTCCGTAAATGGCCTGAACGCAAAAGTCTTCTGTTTTCAGTTGATAACGGTGTTGTGTAAATGGCCCCTAAAAGAATAACTAATGATTTTTAAATGGAAATGAATCAACACTGAGCTTACTTAAACTGGACAATGACTTTCTTCTAGAGCTGCTGTACAGCCAAAACAATCTTGTTACATTCTTTTCCTGTTATCGCTGTAAAGCAGCTTTGAAACAATCTATATTGTAAAAAGTGCTATATAAATAAAGGTTACTTGACTTAAATACTGAAATATTCCATAAAAAAAAAGATTTTTAATAAGTTTATATATTAATATTCACAGACACTAGTCTATATCACAATTAGAATAAAGAAGAATAAACTTACCTGTCACAATCCTCGGCTGGATTCGTTGTTCCTTGGAATGAAACCAACTCTTCTTCTGAGGTAAATGATTCCAGGATTAAGGCCATTACATGTAAGGCCACAAGAACAGAGAAAAAAGTTCTCGCTCCCAGGGCAGTTTGTTATCAATCATCTGAGCAGAATTTTTTTTCTTGTGGGTGTCCGAGAACTATTGTGTGATTGATCAAAAATTTTAAGTGGGCGGGGTTAACATGATGAAACAGCACCTGCTTTCCATGAAGTATGGAATGTCCTGGCCAGAACTAATTTTCTTCTTGTTCTGGCCACCTCAAGAAAATTCTGTTCTGTTATATGTACCAAGCTTTATTCCTCACCGCGTCTCAAAACGATGTAAAGTATATGAACCTCACTAAGCTTGATGTGTTTTACCAAGTTGATGTGGTTGATGTGTTGATCATTCACTCGCATAGATCTCAGAATTTGCCTTTGAATAGAATACGCTCTCTGTGGGCGTGCCTGCATTAGCACTTCAACGTTTCTTCAGTGTTTCTTTAGACATATGTCTCATGTTTGTGTGACAAGTATTCGCTAAGTTACAGTTCATTTTCTATCTCAGAATGGACTTAATTGAGAGAAAGGCGGCAGATCGTGCATCGTGTTTGTTTTCTTTATTTTGCAAAAAGCACAACGTTTAGTTTTTATTGTGAGTGTACACAAATAGAAGTAGAAATTACCAAAATTGTCCAAACTCGTAGCAGATCTATACAGGTGCAGCTGGGGAGGAGGGTTTCTGAAAGCATGCTGCACTGCTGCAGTAATACTAACCAAGTATTTGAATGTTGAGCTGCGAGCTCATTGGCTACTGACACAGCAGAAACTTATCAGCTGCACGCACTCTATAGAGAGTGATGGGATTGTAAATAGATTGAGTTAAAGTCCCACCGAATTGCCTTGAAACACACAGCATTATTCAATGTGTTGACATAATTTCCCCTGAAACAGGAAGACAGGGTGGGACGTATTGAACAGCTCCTCCCCTTTTTTAAAACAGCCAATAGCATGTTGTTTATATCACAGCTTGACTAGAGCCTTTCAGCTTAGTAAAGCCGCAGTTTCCTCCTAATCTCTAACCGTTTCTCCTCCTAATCTCCTCCATATCTCTTTAAAATATAGCATTCTGTGCAGAATTCAAATGGGTCCGATACGTTTTGTGGTCTGCGCCGACTCGCGCACATGATCCTGTCTCTGATCATGATCATGTCTCTGGACCGGAGCAGGCTCTGTGTGCGCTGAGTCGGTTTGTGTAAACTAACATGAAACCAGACTTCATTCCCCTCAACTGAAAGCACTGTCTGAGTCGTTCCCTATCCACTATATAGTGCACTATGTGCCATTCACCATGTAGAAAATAGTAAATGTGTAAACAAGTGACTGATTTCAGCCGCAGCTTCAGCATCTATTTATAATGTAGGGGGCGGGGCTTCAGATTCTAGAGAGCATTTTATTGGACAGAAAATCTGATGAGAAGCTGAAGTGCAGAGTGATGTCTTCAAAATCATTGATCCATATTGGCGGAAGTGAGAGACTGTACGTTTTGAACATTTATATCTTCTAAATGTGAATTTTGTCATTGTATTGGAGCACACTAGCTTATAGATAACAGTAAGGCTAACATATTCATGCTAAAAGCCAAAAAAAAAACTTACATTTTGATTTCAGGGGGACTTTAAGGACTTATCAGCCTGAGCCACCTTGAGTTTCCTGACAGAACTTTGTATTAGGCATTATTAATGCTTTATCCAAGTGTTTTACCACAGAGCACACAAGCACATTTCAGAAATGAGACTGTTAATAGCAATCTTGTTTGTTTCTGTCAAAGGTCAGTTTGACCCAGCAAAAACACTGTAGAGAAATACAACAGAAGGCTAAATAAACAGTTTGCAGGAGTGTGCTTCTGCTGCTGTGTGTAGCTTATCATAATGCACTCAACAAAATTAATGGTTCTTGAAAAGAGGTACAAAGAAAAACCTTTGTGGAGAGAGAACAAGAGCAAGAGACGGGCAACCATTTTGTCTAGTGCTCACTCGGCGTGGGGCGACCAGCTCTGTTGCAGATCCAGATACTGAAAGCAGATGAATTTATTATGTGCAGCTGAGCTCGAGCTCGAGAGAGAGAGAGAGAGAGAGAGAGAGAGAGAGAGACCGAGAGAGAGACCGAGAGAAAGTGAGAGGCGAAATAGAAAAAGATTGAAATACATGGCACAGCCTGTGCTGTGGGAGTTTAAGCACATTAAAACAATCAAGCTATGCCATTTGTTTTGGTGCACCATTGCACCGTGTACATGTTTGGCTTGGAGAGGGCTTGATGGGTGGCAGCGATGCTTTTGTTACTATATCCGGGATGACAAGACCATAAGAATAGGTTGAACAGAAAGAGAAATTGAGCAGAGGTGAGTGGGGAGAGAAAATAAAGAACCTTGAAATCAAATTCAAGGTTTTGGGTTTCTTCTAGTCTTTGTGCGTTAGCTTTGAGTTCATCTGAATGCGTGTACGCGTAAAAGTTGACAATTCATTTTGCTTGGATTTTATCAATATTTTATATTGTTTTATAAAATGTCTTTTGAATGTTAGCATCTGTCTAATTTGCCTAGCTTGTTAAGTCTGATTGCACAGCCTTTGACATACGGGAGGCTTTTCCCCTTCCTTTTAAAAGTTGACTAAGTTGGATATCCGAACTATTAACTTGGTTGAATTTTATTGTTTGTATTTAGCTTCGTTTTTTCTTGTGATCCAATCAGAACAGATCTGTGGCCTGAATTATTGTCAGGATGAAAATTAAGTTGCAATAGTCTTTTCTTCCCTATTGTGACGTATATCCGAGTGAAACCGCTTGTCAGACAAGTAAAAAATGTTGTCCCGCCCTCGTGCCAATAAAAACACGTCATCAAGAGAAGAAAAAAGATGACGCCGGAAGAAGGAGGGGAAGTTATTTTGATTAAAGATAGCACAGATATGTGCAAGGATAAATCATTTACACTCAAAAAACTTTTGTTTAGTTTTTTTTGCCTCTAAACCCTGGCGGTGGCTGGCAACCTTTTTTTTTTTAAACGCTGGTGGGGAAAGAGTTAATGTTCAGTTATGTTTTTGACATTGTTTTTGAATTTTGTGTTTACCATTATGCAGAAGTGTGTGTTTAGTCTGTGGGCACTCAGTGATCTATGCTAATGTCAGGAGTCTTTTCATATTTGTTCATTATATGCATTGTGTATAATGGAGAATGAAACTGCTTATAATTGATTTTATAATTACATTTTTTTATTTAAGTTTAAGTATAAAAAGTAATTTTGTAAATATATAAATATAATTGAAACTGTATTTGATCTTATTGAGTTGGACCAACTCAATTACATTGCATGAATTTGTTTTTTATGAGTTGGGGCGACACAAATTTATTGGATGGAAAACCTGCCCTCAATTAAATTTTGTCCAATGAGTATTTATTTATTTATTTATTTTTTGTATAATGAACACTGCAATATTGAATGAAAAAAAAAAACAAGAACTGTCCATTTTGATTTCATGGTGACTAAAAAACAGACAAAACCTTTGATATGTGCACCTAAGGAAGGAAGTGCATTAAGCGCAAAGCAAATAACTGCTCAGCAAGCAGAATCCACAACACTTAATGGGTGCATTGGAAACTTACATAATGCCAGAATGTCTGGCTGAGGAACAAAAAGAAAATAAATCTGAGAAAATAAAGGAAATTAGCATCTAAACTCACTCATTCATTTAGCATCCCCATCGGAGACGACGTCACGCTGAGTGAATCATCTAAGAATGATTTTAATTTACATGCCTTTCTCTTCACTGCCTCTTCCAATTCCTCCTCCAGATTTCACCATCAAAATCTATATGGTTTAATGTGAATTCTCATAATACAATATTATACATGTTTGATATCGTTTGAAATGTCTCACTGCGATTGGTACAAAGATCTCATCCCCACAAGTAAACAAGAATATAATAAAGGTTTTAAGAAGTTTAGAGACATTTTGCTAAAAACAGTGGGTGTGGCTGTCGGCCATTTGGTCTTCTAACAATACAGGCATATGGGAGAGTGATTCAATTTAAATTCCCATTGAAAGAGTTTTACATCTTGGTCTGATATTTAAGGAGATGTTTCAGAAAGGGTCAGGGCTTGAACTTTTATATCGGTCAGCCCGTAACGCTGAGTGTCTGCTAGGTGCTCAGCGTTATGTAATTTTAAGAAGTCAGGTATCCATATTTTATTCTTTACCTCTATTTGATGTTATGTATGGACTATATTTGAATTGATTATGTAATCGCCATTATACATTTACCTGACTGTTAATAAATTGTTACATTTTGATCTATTCTGATTTACTCTGGAATTATTAACTATCTCTAGTAGATTATGAACAGGTATAATTTCAACCAAGGATTAAACAGAATAATTAAATGGTAACTATTAAATATAAATGACCAAATAACCAATTGGCATTTTAACCTAAATTCGAAATTATGATAAAATGGAGTCAGATAAAGATAAATTGGAATTAAATCCTTTTGCCCAGCTGAAAACACAGAACGTGCAGCGACCTTCAACCGCGGATCGTTACCCTCTTTGGAACAATTTTAGTGGGCCTTACAGTTATATATAAAAAAAGTGCAAATGAAGAACAAGATGTGGTAAGAAGAGTGGAACGGAGCACCTCATGAATAGTTGAGAGTACAGAAAACAGTCATTTCACACAAATTGTCGACCCCGGGTATGCTCTTGGCTTCTGAATTCCAGTGGTTAAGCATCAAATGTGCAGATATTGACTTAAGATAAGTGTGCAGATGTTGAGATGGGTTCTACATAATACACTACAATAGACTCAAGAGGTGTTCAACTAGAGTACAGGGTCAGAATAACCCATCACATATGATGATATATAGCGAGCATATCAATGCGTGATGTACATTAAATGGAAGCATGTGTTGAGGATTTCAAGGATATTGCAGAGCGAAGGCCAGATATACATGTCTCTTAGAGAATGAGTGATGGAGAGATATAAAGAGAAATGGAGAGGAGTGGGAGACCCTGCTGTGCTGCACTGACGCTCACAGGGAAAGAGAGAGAAACCAACACTGACAGAGAGCAGATTGTTCTCCTACAGAGAGAGAGAGAGAGAGAGAGAGAGAGAGAGGGAGACTTGACACGGCATAGAAGGGGGTCTTATAATTTGAGAGCTTAAAATAAATATATATTTATATATAATATTTTTCATCCTTTTAACAATGTGATAATGTATGATTCAAAGTGAGTCTCTGAGTCATTTACAACCAATTAATTCAAAAACAATAATTTGTTCAGTAACAAAACATGAATGCTTTCTCTGAGATACTTAACTCTTTCCCTGCCAGCGCTTTTGATCATTTTCACAAAGATGTAATGGCCGCCAGAATATTTTGTTGTATAAATATCTGAGCATGCAATATATCAAACGAAATAACAGAGCCTGTGCTTTTAAACAACAACAACAAAAAAAAAGACATTGTATTCTAGCTTTATGCATTCTTTTTTTATAAACACTTGAATATGGCTAAGTTTCATAAAAAACAGCAACATTTTGAGCAAAAAAGCTGAGAAAATTAAATTTTTGTCAAAGACTACATCCAGGTCAGATTCATAATAATGATCAAACACAGATGGAGTAGATCGAGTCCATCAACACCCAAATAGCTTGCACAGTCCTGTAGCTCGTCCGGGGTCAACATTTCATTCAGTGACATTAGATAGTTTTGTTTTATATGCTGTTTAATATTGATGATCACGTTATTTTACATATGCATCTGCTTACATATGAGATTGCTTGTTTCTGCGTCTTCTTCACCTGTGTTTTGATCAGGAGTTTCTGAACTAAACCCCCAGCATATAACCCGGAAAATTCCTTGTTTTGCGGGGAAACAGTTATAATCATAATTAACCTGTAGAAAGAGAGATGGCTGAGAAACATTACAAAAGAGAAAAGTCTCTGGGTAAAGAAGGGTTATGATCAGGCAAGTGCTTTAGGTCCCGCATTAAAATTAGAAAAGCTTTCCAGCTCTGGAGAGACCTAAGAGGGTATGCCTGAAAATGGACGCAGAGGTTGTGTTGTTTCTGCTCCATACGTGAGTAACATTGGGTTTGCTGTTTCACAGAACCAAGAAATGCTGTTGTTGTGAGCTGGTGTTCTGCTGGTGACTAACAACCAACTCTTGCTATACTGTATGTTCATTTTCCTTGTCATTCGTTTGTCATTTTCGCTTTATTTTTTTAAATGAAGCATTATTTTGCATCGCTTCAGTTATGATTGTCAGTTATTACGTTGCCTTTGGCTTTTGGCTTGCTCAGTTGAAGACACTTAAATTTCAACTATATTACTGATCTGCCCGCATTGACACTATATAATAATTGAAATTAGCTGGATAACATCACCATTTTCACCAGAGTGGCTGTACAGCATTGACAATCAGCATTGTAAAAAGCGCTATAAATAAAGGTGACTTGACTTGACTTGGCATGATAAAGAGACATTGTGTTTTGGGAGCGGAGCAATGAAGGGAGGGCTGTGTTTGTTTGGGTTGAATTCAAATTCAACAGTGTTTCTCAGAAATCGCTTACTGCATCTTTAAGATGTTTTTAATCATAGGACCCAATTAAACATGCAGTGCTGTCAAAAACTTTCAAAATATACAGGTGCTGGTCATATAATTAGAATATCATCAAAAAGTTGATTTATTATACAAAGAAAGGATTTTTAGAACTCTTGGCCAACTGAAAAGTATGAGCATGTACAGCACTCAATACTGAGTTGGGGCTCCTTTTGCCTGAATTACTGCAGCAATGCGGCGTGGCATGGAGTCGTTCAGTCTGTGGCACTGCTCAGGTGTTATGAGAGCCCAGGTTGCTCTGATAGTGGCCTTCAGCTCTTCTGCATTGTTGGGTCTGGCATATCGCATCTTCCTCTTCACAATAGCCCATAGATTTTCTATAGGGTTAAGGTCAGGAGAGTTTGCTGGACAATTAAGAACAGGGATACCATGGTCCTTAAACCAGGAATTTACTTTCATCAGAGAACATAACTTTGGAGCACTCAGCGGCAGTCCAGTCCTTTTTGTCTTTAGCCCAGGTGAGACGCTTCTGACGCTGTCTGTTGTTCAAGAGTGGCTTGACACAAGGAATGCGACAGCTGAAACCCATGTCTTGCATACGTCTGTGTGTAGTGGTTCTCTGACTCCAGCTGCAGTCCACTCTTTGTGAATCTCCCCCACATTTTTGAATGGGTTTTGTTTCACAATCCTCTCCATGGTGCGGTTATCCCTATTGCTTGTACACTTTTTTTCTACCACATCTTTTCCTTCCCTTCGCCTCTCTATTAATGTGCTTGGACACAGAGCTCTGTGAACAGCCAGCCTCTTTTGCAATGACCTTTTGTGTCTTGCCCTCCTTGTGCAAGGTGTCAATGGTCGTCTTTTGGACAACTATCAGGTCAGCAGTCTTCCTCATGATTGTGTAGCCTACAGAACTAGACTGAGAGCCCATTTAAAGGCCTTTGCAGGGGTTTTGAGTTCATCAGCTGATTAGAGTGGCACCAGGTGTCTTCAATATTCAACCTTTTCACAATATTCTAAGTTTCTGAGATACTGAATTTGGGATTTTTCTTAGTTGTCAGTAAAATAAATAAACATTTGAAATATATCAGTCTGTGTGTAATGAATGAATATAATATACAAGTTTCACTTTTTGAATGGAATTAGTGAAATAAAACAACTTTTTGATGATATTCTAATTATATGACCAGCACCTGTATATATATGTAATCATGTAGCATTTTTATTCATTCATTTTTATTTATTTGCACAATTATAACAGTACATAGTAATAAGCAGCAATATTTACTAAATTTTATTACATGTAAAATGCCATATGGAGACTGAATATTTAGAATTGAATTAGAATTTTGAATCAATTAATTGAAATGTGTTTGAACTGATTTAAAACTAGTCTAATCTAATGACATATTCTCTAGGAAACCTAATGGTGGCATTAAAATAATTGTGATATTTGCCCTGTTGCTGCATTTTATATCGCCAGAAAAATGCTGAATGTTCGATTTTATCATCCAGCTCAAACACAAACAGACAGACTGACATCTCACTGTCATTCGCTATAATCCAGTTCAAACCAGGATGAGAGGAGATTAGTTTAGACTCAGAACAATGTGAAAATCTGGACACAAACACACACACTCACTCCAGACAGCACTGTACACTCATACTGTCAATACAGAAATCACCTCACGGCTCACGGTTTCTCAAAACTTGTGATTTTATGCGTCTTCTACTCTCTCAGGGTGGAAGACGGGTTGTATCTTATGTAGTTTTGTCAGGTTTTTCGCCAGCTACACTCAAAAACACAGATACAAATTTGTATCTAGGAAGAGACAAATTGTAGTCAGTTACTGATTCCAAATTACATGACAAATATTGGAGTTCTGATTACTTTTAACCTAACTCGTTTACCGCATTGATTTGTGATTATGCTAATCTTGTACCATAGTGACATAAAAATACATAGAGAAAGAAATATATTCCATTCCTTGTTGTCAACAACATGAAGTGCGTTAAATATTACATTACGTCAGGGTTTCCCAGACTGGGGTTTGAGATGGAACTGCAAGGGTCCGTGAGTTTAATGAAAAGCTAAAGTAATTTGATCATAAAAGTAAATAAATAATAATAATAAAATAAATCATTTTAATTATAAATAATTAAAAATTTACTAAAAAGATACATATTTGTGACCTTTAACCGACATCAGAGATCTGTGAACTTCATTTTATTATTTATTATTATTATTGACTTATTAACTTAAAATTAAAGGCTTAATTCAAGTAAATATAAAGAAAAGAGATTCAGGGAATCTGGGGAATCCTTGCATTGCATGTAAATGTACAAATTCACATAATTTCATATTTTAATGTGTTTGAAAGACAAAAGCCTTCCAGAGACAGTAATACTGTACATGGTTAAATGACTCACTGAGTGATAATTCAAATAATAATTAATGTGATTGTCAGGAGCTGATTAGATATGCAATGTTGAGAAAACACTTCATCAAATGCTGTGTTTTGCTCAGTATTCAGTGATAGTCACATGACTAGTGGCCGATCTGTGTGTGCAATTCCACAAACCTGGAAGAACTTCTGAATATATATATATATAAGCTGTGGGTTTTTTAGAAAGGAAAATATAAAATACATCAAAGAGGTAGAATCAATGAATTGTGAAACATTTACTGCCATTGTGAGAATAACCTGCAGTCATGTAATCAATAAAAAAAAAAAGAAAACTGTAGTCTGATTACAAATATATTAAAATGTAATCTAATTGCAAGTACTTCATTTTTTAAAATCTGATTATGTAATCCAGATGTTAATGTTGAATAGAAATGTATATAATTGTGCATGCTTAAATCCACTATTTTTTCATTATAGATTACTTTTGCCGTTATCTAGTGGTAGTTTAACCATCATGCTTCCCTTTGGTCATGTTGAATTTTTCTTTTTTGTGGTCCAAGATACTGACTTTTGTTGCACATGAAGCACAAACACACAACAATGTTTTGTGGTTGAAATGTAAAAAAGTAACAAATCCTTCCCTAGACATCTCAATTTGACCCCCTTAGGAATGAATGGAATGCGAAGAATGCTTCAGTACACATAGAAAAACCAAAAAAAATTCTCAAATTTCAAACTAAAAATGCTAAAACTTTACCAAAAATGATTTTATAATGTCTACGTGTGTATCTGAACACATACGGAAGAAAAACTGTAGGACCCAGCGGAACAGCTCATTTGCTCCGTATAGAGCTATAAGGCCATAGTGGCAAGAGTCATGAAATATCATGTTATATTATTATTTTTCCACAAGAGGTCGGCAAAAGACACCCAATGTAAGATATTTTGAGCTGAATTAAAAGGGTTATGCATGAAATTGTGAGTTATTTTGAATTCAAGATGAAAGAATGTGAAGAATGTGCTTAAATGACTATTTATTTATTATTTAATGATAAAATCATTTAAAGGTAAATAAAATAAAATAAAAACACAATCTCCAAAAAATTGCATTAAAAAACAGAAAAAAATATTATCAAAATTAAATGAAATAAGCTTTCTGGAAAAAAATAAAAAGTATAATTTTAGGGCTTCGGGTCATTTTGACCCGCGAGGAAAGAATTTGGTACAAATTGCGAGGGAGGGATGAGGGTTAAAAAACCCCACTAATAATTCACTTTAACTGTTAAATGTAATCACTAAGTCTCCAAATGAATATCCATTTTCATACTATACATTAATGCTGTGCTGGCCAAATTTCCATTCAATTTAGCATTTAAAGTGAGTGACTTTAGTTTATATATTATTTAAACAAAATAGTATAGAATTGCAGTTGCGTCATCTGTCAGTTATTGGCCATAACGTGGTGATAATTATCAGTTTGTTAATATCAGCTAGAATTGTAATATTGATGCATCCCTAATATAGATTAACACTTGGATTAACAAATTTTAAATTAAAAAGTTTGTTCTTTTGCATATTACTGTATTTATTAAATGTTCAGTCAAAAATTGATGTTAGGTATGCTAAAATGAATTCCTACTGCTGCTCTTTGAATAAAAGAGTCTCACTTATAACACACATAAGGCACTCAGACTAGGCTTAAAGCAAAGGCTTATTGTGTCCGTCTGTGAAATGTTTTTAACTTAATTGCCACGATAAAGTACAGAGAACTATGAGTTTTTAATGAAATGTTATATTGATATACTCTAGTCTAGTCTATACGGAAATAAAAATCGTGACAGAATAATTCCCAAGAAATGGCTTTACTCCCTCTGTCTGTAAGTCTGCAGATTTTTTTTTTTTACCATCCACCAAGCCAAAATTGCTTAAACGATGTCGTGAAGTAGCTCTGGCTTCTCCTGTAGAGAGTCCATCAGATATAAGAGGAGAACCTTAGTGCAAGTCAAGGATGGTTTGTTTTATTAATTCACGACAAAAAAAAGGGAAAAAAAAGACTGTTTTGCTGCCAGCCACGCAGGTGGTTTGCAACGCCACATGAGCCTGGGCAGCCAAACACACACACACACACACACACACACACACACACACACACACACACACACACACACACACACGCACGCTCTTACTCACTTGTCTCAGGCCCAATTATTTATGCATGCAGTATCCAGGTAACCACTCCATCAGGGAGGTAAGACACCATCTAGTGAGTCCCACCTCTGAGACAGACCTAAACATATAAACACACACACACACACACACACACACACACACACACACACACACACACACACACACACACACAGACACACACACACACACACAGACAGGAGTCAAAGACACAGCAAGATATAATATTATGTTAAATCAATTTGAAAACTCTTTAAGATGAACCTTTCAAGTCACTGTGACAAATACTTGAGGGTTTTACTTTTTGATGAGAAAAATGCCCAAATATGATGATCCCCTTGGAAGGAAAGAAAAGGCTGCTAAATACCTTGCCGTTTAAAGACCTATTTATCAGGGTTAGTTTAACTAAAAACTAAAACATAATAATACATTTTTGTTACTTAAATAAGATAAACGTGAACATTTCCCATTGTCATTTAGTTTAACTTGAGAAAAACTAAAATAAAAATGAATAAAAACTATAGACATGTTTAAAAAAAAAAATAAAATGAAAATTTAAATATAATATATAAATATATAAATATATATATATATATATATATATATATATATATATATATATATATATATATATATATATATATATATATATATATATATATATATATATATATATATAAATATTTTATATTTATAAAAATATAAATTGAAAAATATAATCAAAATCTGATTCAAAATATTAATAAAAACGAATAGTATCTTAAAGAAACAACATGTAAGATTTTTGGATTAAAATACCCCAAAACCACTAGAACTAGTTATATATTTTGTTGACTTGTGTACTTACATTATCCCAAATGTTTCCAAGAATGTTTAAATCCAGAGAAATAAGCAATTTTAACCAGGACACGGATCGTGTCCGTGCGTCGCCTATCAATGACATCATACCCACGTTACCCTCGATTTTATTTTGTAGAAACCATGGAAACACCAGAGACACTTTAATATATTATGTGTTTTATAGCAACTGTTTGGATACATTCATCAACTGAAAACGAATCATTGTTAGCTCAACGCAGTTAGTCTTATCGTTTGAATTGATTGTCTCATAGTGGCCGCCGAGTGAACGCAAAAAGTAACGTTAGTACATCATTTTCAACACACTCAAATGTATCTAATATGATAAAACAGCACTGCGTTACCCCACATACACATTAGCGGAAGAAGCGGAAGCGCTCGTCTGTGGCATAATAAAAGTTTAGCTGCTCTCCAGCTGTGTGTCGCGCTCGTCTCTCATTAGCAATCGCTCCAGTGGCCTTGTTCCACTTCCACAACACTCGGCCCTGCTCTGCTTCAAACTACAGTAACATTAATAATCTCAAGTCCCATCCCGATTCTTTTCCACCGGCTGTGAGGTGAAGACCACATTATGAATCCATGCGCAAACTCAGCATCATCAAGCTACGCCTTTGTTTTGAATAGGCGACCTCTAGCGGCGAAAAACTACGTAGTGTGCCTTTAAATGATTCACAAATCACACTGCTCTTCATACTGTGTGAACAATAGTAAATGTGATATTAAAGACAACACGCTGTTTCCCAAACAAAATATTTGACTTCAATTTGTCATTGTACGAAAGACAAAACAAGAAAATTGTAATTTAAACATGGTATCTTTTTTGGAATGTTAGATATAATGAGGCCAGCTCTGTTTGAAAAACGCTGACTTACACAAGGACATCTGACCAGAAAAAAAAGCTGCCTATTGTATGTGGTTCTGATCTTCCGAAATCCATAAAAATAAATAAAAAAAGCTCTGACCTTGACTAAAGTGTATTTTTGGGCCACAATGGCTTCTGAACAAGCTACGTTTGAATCCGTTCTTCTACTACATGCTTTTCATTCAGGCAACTCACAATGACAGCAATTTAGAGTGATTGGCCTGCATCAAACTGACTTTAGCTTGGAATTTTCTTATGTCCTGTTCCTGAAAAGATTCCCCCCCCCTCCCCCTTCCCCCCATTCATTTAGTTCACTTCACCTTGGCTTTTATGGAGAAAAAAAAATCAATCCTACTGTTTTATTTGAAGAGGCAGAAATGCACTTATGAGTGAGGAAGAGAAAGAATGAGGGAGGGAGTTTTACAGAGACGCCACATGATAGAGGTGCCTTTAATCCGTTGAGTAGTGCTAGCAGATGGATCAAATATGGAGCGAATTGTACAAACGTTTTTAGCAGGATTTGCTGCTCCTCGGAAGAGACCGCCCTCGACTTGCAGTCAGAGAGAGAGGGGAAGAAAATAAGTGTTAGAAATGTAAAGGATGGAGTTATTTTCCCCAAACAACATTATTAATTATTAATGTCTTTTTTCATGTACAGGTTAAAATGGGATTCAGATTTTTCAAGTAACAAACTTAAACTGTTTATGTTCTTACACTATTATTCAAAGGTTTGGGGCCAGTATGTTTTCTTTACTAAATTAATTCTTTTATTCTGCAAGGATGCATTAAAAATAAATCAAACGTGACAGTAAAGACATTTATAATGTTACAAAAATGTGTTTTTCAAGTAAATGCTGTTATTTCTACTCGTCAAATAATCCTGAAAATAATGTCCCCTCAAAAATATTAAGCAACTGTTTTCAACATTGATATTAATAAGAAATGTTTCTTGAAATCAGGATATTAGAATGATTTCTGAAGAATCATGTGACACTGAAGACTGCTGAAAATGTAGCTTTGCCATGACAGGAATAAATTACATTATAAAATATATTCAAATAGAAAATAGTTATTTTATTTATAGATTTTTTTCAACTTATTTTTTTTTTTTTTTTGAGGAACAAACTTACATACTGTACTTTGCATGTGTATAACAGCTTCAACTCTTCTGGAAAGGCTTTCCACAAGGTTTAGGAGTGTGTTTATGGGGATTTTTGACCATTCTTCTAGAAGCGCATTTGTGAGGTCAGGCACTGATGTTGGACGAGAAGGCCTGGCTCGCAGTCTCTGCTCTAATTCATCCCAAACGTGTTCTATCGGGATGAGGTCAGGACTCTGTGCAGGCCAGTCAAGTTCCTCCACACCAAACTCGCTCATCCATGTCTTTATGGACCTTGCTTTGTGCACTGGTGTGCAGTCATGTTGGGACAGGAAGGGGCCATCCCCAAACTGTTCCAATAAAGTTGGGAACATGAAATTGTCCAAAATGTTTTGGTATGCTGAAGCATTAAGAGTTAATTTCACTTGAACTAAGGGGCCAAGCCCAACCCCTGAAAAACAACCCCACACCATAATCCCTCCTCCACCAAACTTTACACTTGGCACAATGCAGTCAGACAAGAACCGTTCTCCTGGCAGACAGAGAAGCGTGATTCATCACTCCAGAGAACGCGTCTCCACTGCTCTAGAGTCCAGTGGCGGTGAGCTTTACACCACTGCATCCGACGCTTTGCATTGCACTTGGTGATGTAAGGCTTGGATGCAGCTGCTCTGCCATGGGAACCCATTCCATGAAGTTCTCTACACACTGTTCTTGAGCTAATCTGAAGGCCACACAAAGTTTGGAGGTCTGTAGCTATTGACTCTGCAGAAAGTCGGTGACTTCTGCACACTGTGCGCCTCAGTACTGACCCCACTCTGGGATTTTACGTGGTCTACCAC
>CM031961.1:6511055-6661055 GCA_018749465.1 Paracanthobrama guichenoti | reverse complement strand
GCTGAAACCTGGTCGTAAGTCAATAGCGCAATATTTTTTGTGTTGTATGCGCCTATAGGAGGGTGCACAACACATGTATACTCTGCTTATTACACACACAAACATTTTGAAAAATTAAAGGATTAAAATGTAAACGATTATTATTGTTTACATAAATATAAAAATGCCTACATGTCATATGCTCAGGGAGCTTTGGTGGAATCCGGCTTGTCCCATAGACAAGCTCTTTAATGCTCTTTAACCTCGTGCATGAGCAGGTCCGTTTCCTCACTAGAGAAGTGTTCAGTTTTTCTGATAGCAAATTCTGCCATGGCAAGTGCAACTGGCTTTTAAAGGGAATGGGAGACTCTGATTGGTTTATTGCACGTTACATCCAAAAACACACCCATTGCTCATTAAGAGAATAGAGACAACCCTTTTAGACTATGCACCGACCATTTTTTTTTACTGTCGTTAAACTAGCAAAAATGGATTCGGACACACCCTAAGTGCACTTGCGCCGTGCGCTTTAGACCATGCGCTTAGAACGTTAAAATAGAGCCCCATAATGTTGTGGTAGAATATCTATATTAGTAAGATTGGTTCAGTGAGATATAATTAAATATTTGATTTAATTATATCTCAAGGAGCCAATCTTACTGACTATGGTAAAACGATGAGTGGGTCTAGTGACGTTTTCAAGTGTGTAAACGCAACTCCTAACATTTGTATTATCTATTTGAATGTTAAAATCCCCGACAGTCAGCACTTTAGCAACGTTGTCCAAGAGGAAAATCCGCAAACTCTTTTAGAAAATCAACATAGGGCCTTGGAAATCTATACGCAGTAGCAAGAGATATCAGGGATTTTTTTTCTTATATCTGAAAGTGTAACATTTAGCACAAGCAATTCAAATGAATTAAACCTGTGTCCTGTTTTCTGAGTAACATTAAGAATATCTCTATAGATTGTTGCAACACCACCGCCATGACCAATCAGACGAGGCACGTGCTTGTAACAGTAGCCTGGTGGAGTAGACTCATTAAGACCAAAATAATCATTTGGTTTAAGCCAGGTTTCAGTCAAACAGAGTACATGAAAACTATTAATTGTGATCGTTTCATTTACAATAACCACCTTAGGTGTGAGCGATCGAATGTTTAGGAGCCCAAGCTTTAGAAATTGTTAACTTATTTTGTGATTTTTCTGGTTTAATCACGATCAGATTTTTTTTCTAGATCCTATAGTAGATGTATTATTTAGCCTCACTATTCAGCGAACAGACACAATCTCTATAGAATGGTCTACACACTCACTTCTGTCAAGTGGGTAGAACAACAAAGACTGTGTTTTCAAAGATTTGATGTTTGACTTACAAGTCATATGAGATGTTGTTTGACAGAAGACCCGCTCCAGTTCTGCTGGGGTGCAGGCAATCTGTGCAGAAGAGCCTAGGTCGCTCTCAGAAAAGATTCCAATTATTCACAAAGAGCAGTTTCTGTTCATTACACCATGATATTAATCATTCATTTAGAGCAAGTAATCTACTGAACCTTTCATCGCCCCGTCAGTACGTGGGAAGCGTTCCAGACACAATGATCCTTGTCGCAGCCAATACTTACTGTCTCAATCAGGCTCTTGAAGACCCTCTGAAGTCTGATGCCATTCAACCCCTCGTGCAGCACCGATGCGGGTACTTGCGTAGTGACATCGAGAACACAAGCACCAGAAAAGCAGTGACTGCGCACCTTACCTTTACCTGAGGTAGCGTGGATGCGCCGGAAGATGGAGTCACCAATGACCACAGCGTCACATTCAGTCTTGCGAAGGCTTGTGCCTTCCGCTGCTGGTGCACCCAGGGTGCGTGGTGTGTCGCCGCCAGAGTGAAGGGATGATCGCATGAGTGCACAGGCCCTGTGCAGAGAAACACACAGAATAGAGGCGGTCAGAGTATTAACACTGCGCCACAAACTTACCACGGACTTGTGAGCGTCAACCCGGGATGTTTCAAGCACGATTCTCCCCTCTCCCAGCTGGGCCTGTTTCTCTAGAAGTTTGCGGATCTGCTTCTCCATGGCCTCCATGTCCACACCTGCACACACATCCGATACATTCGCCATTAGAACTGATAAACAGTAATTTTCTGAGTGAGAAGAATGTAAACAAGACACGTGGCAGCCGGAAACACACTAGTGATGCTAACGCTAAAGCTAGTAGCAATATCAAAGCATTCCAATAGTATTAAAATATAATACTATCTGGGATATGTTCACCTGCTGTAGAAAGAAATATATAAACTTTAAGAAGAAAACAGGATTAAGATACAACTTGACAGATTACCAAACTCAAACCACACAGCAGCAACAAACAGGAAGTGACGTCTGCAGTCGTGACCTCTGACCAACAGGGGTTTAGAAAAGGTATTCCCTGATATTCACAGGGATTTATTAAGTTCTTTCTTGTTTTCAGCGTTTTACAGTTAACTGCAAGTTGTTTGTTGAGAGACTCAAACTAAATAAACACAGCAGCATAAACTAAACTCAAAATTAGCAATTCCACCAGAATATTTTTTTCTCTACATATATATTTTCTCTACAGTCTTCATTCAATTGCAAGGATTTTTCAAGTTCCCTTCCTGCCCTCAGTGTTTCTCATTTAATTGCAAGTTGTTTGTTGAGAGACACTACTCCACAAACTAACAATCTGCACAGCACGTGCTACGACCCAAAATAAGCAGCTTCGGAGGAAATTTACCCCAGCCAAGTAAATGCTGCTAATGTGAGAACAAGAACCCACCAACAGAGGAGACATGTGGAGGAATAGTAGCTGGTCTAAGGCGTGAGCAGATGACTCAAATAACAGCGTGCAACTGATAGCAATACATTTTCAGAATTGCACGATATACAACAGCTCTTTGTTTAGACGCATTTGTTTAGATGAAGCTTTAGGTTGCTTTCGGTGCCTGATCTATGCAATAAACTCCACTGATACGTGCACACACACTGAGCAAAACCCTCTCGCTCGGGAGGACATTGATAATAAATGCTCTTGTTTAATACCCACAGCAGGTAAAAATGACTTCTGAAGGTCTCGTGCTGTGTGGCTATCGGCTTTTATCAAATAAAGACTTTTTTTCTTGCATTCATCTGATCTCTCAAACTCGATGCTGCTGTTGAAAGACTGGCGTGTTTTAAGAGTGTCCAATATTGTTTTTGCCCCCCTACAAGCCCTCAGTGTGTGAGCTTTCATGCATTACTGTGGCTCACTCCCGGTTTCATCTAGAATCTGTTTTATATTAGAAATGTATGTGTGACTACACGTTCAAGTGTGTGCGTGCGTGCATGTGATGAGAACATCTGTTTCTTTACAATCACTGGAAACAGGGTTAATCTGATCCCTCCGAAATAAGCTGAAATTCACAGAAAGATCACCATTGTGACTTTGCAGATCAAACATGCATTTAGGAATTTACAAAATGGCAATCCTGCTGGACAACAGCGGTACTGCACTGTTGTTTTCATCCAAACACAACTGAACTCTTCCTGTCCTTTCCTATCTCTCCCAGTCGTCATACCTCATTTCAAGAGCATTTTATTGGCATGACAATGGACAAAGTTTCAATAAAAATATTCGGTGATGGTCTATCTCTCTCTGTCTCATCCGTCTCTCTCTCTCTCTCTCTCGCCTTCTGTCTCATCAATCGCTCGGAGAGCAGTGGGGCTTGCTAATTTTAGCATACCCACCCCAGCAGCAAGTCTTAGCAAGCTTTGCCTGTGAATACCTCATCAAACTGAGCCGCACTACAAAGAACCTTATCACACCAGCTTTAAATGTCTAACTGCAAAGGGAAAGATAAGGAGCAGTGGTGTATTAGTTCTCAAACCGGATTACTGGTCCGGGGCACTAATGGTGGACATCACAATGGAGTTGAAATAGAAAAAAAGGCAGATAAATATCTCTTTACACATCCAATTTGGGCCACTTTCAAATGTGGTTTTAAATCTAGTGCAGTTCATATCTAATATGTGGTCATTTGACCTTCTGAACCAGGATTGTGCAAAATTCAGTTTGTACATCTGTCTTTCTGTCTGCCTGCCTGTCATCTATCTATCTATCTATCTATCTATCTATCTATCTATCTATCTATCTATCTATCTATCTATCTATCTATCTATCTATCTATCTATCTATCTATCTATCTATCTATCTATCTATCTATCTGTGTCTGTCTGTCTATCCGTCTGTCAGTCATCTATCTATCTATCTATCTATCTATCTATCTATCTATCTATCTATCTATCTATCTATCTATCTATCTATCTATCTATCTATCTATCTATCTATCTATCTATCTATCTATCTATCTGTCTGTCTGTCTGTCTGTCATCTATCTGTCTGTCTGTCATCTATCTTTGTCATCTATCTGTCTGTCTGTCATCTATCTATCCGTCTGTTTGTCTGTCAGTCATCTGTCTGTTTGTCTGTCAGTCATCTGTCTGTCTGTCTGTCTGTCTGTCTGTCTGTCTGTCTGTCATCTATCTTTGTCATCTATCTGTCTGTCTGTCATCTATCTATCGTCTGTTTGTCTGTCAGTCATCTATCTGTCTGTCTGTCTGTCTGTCTGTCATCTATCTATCTATCTATCTATCTATCTATCTATCTATCTATCTATCTATCTATCTATCTATCTATCTATCTATCTATCCGTCTGTCAGTCATCTATCTGTCTATCTATCTGTCATTTATCTGTCTGTCATCTATATCTGTCTATCCGTCTGTTTGTCTGTCAGTCATCTATCTGTCTGTCATTCTCAAGGCCTATAAAACTTTTAAAGGCTTTATCAAGCTAATACTCTTAGTCTGTCTTGACAAACTTGTTTTTCAAGTTAAAATTTGTTATCTGAATTACTTTGAATTGTAATTTCTTTAAACTTCCTTACATCCAAAATTGAATTTGAGTTCTTCTTCATGTTTGCTATTCAAATTCAATTCCTGAATTGTCTACAGTGCATTATCAATTCAGTTCTGAATGGCACACAACCCTGATATTAACACATGTATCTGATTGTCCTCAGAATTCAGTCTAAAATCCCCACTTGGCATTCAGGTGGTTAGTGAACGTACGGAAGTGCCTACCTGTGAATCATGGGAGCACACATGTGCCACCATTGGTGAGCGTTGAGAACAAGATCACTTGCTGTTATATGTATTTATTTTAGAAATGTTAAAATCCGCTGCCTCTGCATGTCAAATGACATAAACCTATTACAGTAATCCTTCTTCATAGTCCCACAGCCTGTTTTATGTAGTTACAAGCTGTTTGGAAAACCAAATGCTCCAAAAGAGGATCGAACCGTGCTACTGAAATGATCCGCATGGCGCTGACCAACATCTGTGTGACCCACTGAACACAGAGCGGATCATTTCACATGTAATCACAGTCGGCTATGTCCAGGCTAAGATAGAATATGCAGATTTTATTAGCATGTTCTGTGCTGATTTTGCATGTTTAAACATGGTAAAATGTGTTAAATGAGGCTGAGAGCACTACCGTCTTATTGGTGGCTGGAAGAAAAAATCAAATTAGCTGAATAAATATTGGGGGTGTGTATAACTTTGCACATGATGGCCCAGTTCTGTGAAGTTCTCTGATTATGTCTTAAATATATATAACAGATGATAAAAATCAGTCAGTAGGTCTTGCAGTGTAAATGAAATTCTTCCTTCTCATATATCTGGTCACATAAGTGGTTTGTACTTTGAAAGACCAAAAATCCCACAACGATAATTGTATGTGTCTCTTGCTTGTAGATAAACCTTTATCAAATGCCAGCTTGGCTGGGCCAGTTATCGGGGGCATCATTGCAGCCATAATCATTCTGTGTTTGATCGGCGCTGGTGTGGCCATGTACCGCAAACGCAGTCAGAGCACCGCGAATGGAGAGTAAGTGTGAACACGCTCCCACAAACACAATCACACATTCATGTGAAACATCTATTTTTTTCCTCTCTCTTTCTCTTCTGGCTAGAACACCCAAGCTATTTTCATCTCTTTCCCTCTCAATGCATCTTAATTTGTGAATTCACGGTATGGCATACATGCGCGCCACGGTTATAGCTAAACATCTCCTTGTATTTCTTTTCCAGAGGCCCCCCCAAACACAAGCCGCCTCCTCCGATGAAGTCTGGCAGCTCAACAGAAATGGTGAGGAATGGTTTTTTTTTCCCATCAGTCACCTCTCAATGCTCACATCTAACATTCTCTTTCAACTCAACGTATTGAGCTTTCTTCATTATACAATGTTGAGATTACTTACAGTTCTCCAGGCTACACGCGGCAATTAAAGCAGAGCTGGTGACAAGACGCATATGCATAAACCACCATAAAATAGATCTTTGAATTTAAACCTTTGAAGAACAAGCTTGGTATTGGGACGAGGGAAAATGTATATTGCTCAAAATAGGGTAATTGCATTTTTTTCCCAGTTAACGATTATTTCCTGTTCGCTTGGTTGGTATTGGACCACATTTGAAACAAATTTGTATTGTGTAGTATGTAAAAGCAAGCCAAGCGAAGAGAATGAGAATTGCTAATGTTGCCCACGGGCTGCGGTCGAGAAAGAAAGGGTTAACATGGGGGTAATGTGTATTGATTGAAGCTTAATGTAGAACGTGTGGGTGGAGCTAAATTTGTGCATGTATACGTGTTTGTGTATGTGTGTGCGCACGGGCAAATGAGCCTGTACATCGCAGGCATCTTTCATCTCGGCTGCCCTAAAAAGCTGATTAATTCAGCTGTCAGCACCCCTAAAATATGTGATTATGAGATCTCTCTTCATGTTTGCTGAAATTAGCGGCTGCAGTAAATATCTATAGTTTAATTCACTGTCTTTTACCAGTTAAAAACTTTTGATTAGCCTTTTTAGCCTTTCCTTATTGGCAGACCTGGTCATTTACTACTGTTCAAAAGTTTGGGGTCATTATAAATAATATTGTTATTCAGTGAGGATGCATTAGATCAAAAGTGATAGTAAATGCATTTATAATGCTATAAAAAATAATTTCCAATAAGTGCTGTTCTTTTGAACTTTCTTTTAATCAAAAATCCTGTAAAATCCACAACTTTTTCAACATGGATAAGAAATATTTCTTGAGCAGCAAATCATCATATTAGAATGATTTCTGAAGGTGACACTGAAGACTGAACATTCAGCTTTGACATCATTAATTACATTTTAAAATATATTAAAAGTACAAAACATTTTCATAATATTTTGCAGTATTACTGCTTTTACTATATTTTTTATTAAATACACACCCACTGACAAAAAGATGTGGTTTTAATTGGTTTATTTTAAAAAGCTGGCAAGATTTAGACTCTTGACCTTTTGCAGTAAAATGTGCATGCTGAACTCATCATCTCATGTGTTTGTCTCTCTCTAGCTGAATAAACCACAGGACAAGGCCACAACCATCACAGAAACCCAGCCGCTCAGCAATTACATGACAAACTACTATGAAACTAACTCTGCTGAGCCCGTGACGGTAAGATCCCCTTCCCAAACTTTGATGAGCAATGCTGAATGCTGTGAATTCCATTCTCATTTCTCCTTTTACGGGAATGAATGACTTCAGTCATCCTGAATTACTGTAGGCTGTCAAGTGATTACAATCTTTTGCTTTTTTTTTCACAATGTGCCGATTAATCACACATCATTTAAAGTCATTGGGCCCTATTTTAATGATCTAAGTGCATGGTTTTTTTAATGATGGAAAAAACGGTCGGTGCGCCACGCACATGGTCCAAAAGAGTTGTACCTGGTCTCTTAATGAGTCATGGGTGAGTTTTGATCGTAATGTGCAATAAACCAATCAGAGTCTCATCTCCCATTCCCTTTAAAAGCCAGTTGCACTTGCACCATGGCAGATTCACTATTTACATGATGGAATTTGCGATCGGAAAGACTGAACGCTTCTCCAGAGTGGTTCTTTTTATTTTGAATATTTGAAAATGTTTGTGTGCTGCTGTGCGTCTCTGTGTGTGTAATAAGTAGTACACGTGTTGTGCACCAGCCTATAGGTGCATATTACTAACGCTCCCTTTAAATAACAAAAAATACTGCGCCATTGACTTTAGACCAGGTTTTTGTTGGTCAATGGCGCAGTCAATTTCAGTTGCCTCAAAATAGCAACGCGCCAACAATGCGCCTGAACACACCTCATTTTCAGACCAGCACGCCCATGGGCGAACAGATGGGCGCAAGTGCATTTGCTATTTAAACAACGTGGCGCTAGACCTGAAAATGATAACTGCGTCGGGCTGAAACTAGCAAAAAACACTTGCGCCGGGTGTATGATAGCGCCCACAATTGTGTTAGTTGAGAAAATCATATAGACATTACAAAAAGTAACATAGTAACACAATTCAACATAGATGCAGCTTCTGAAAATTTTGTGTAATAAATTCTTTCACAGACTGTTTAATGCAGCTCAGAGGTGACATGAATATGAAGGCAATATGAAATGATACTCTAAATATAAAATGAAAACCACCAGTAGGTGATGGCAAGCCAATGTCTCAAGTGAGTCATTCATTCAACTCATTAATTCATACAGCTGATTCATTCAGGAATGAATGGGTCACTGAATCATTGGCTCACTTGTTTTGTTAAAAACCGTGGATTCATTCAGTAATGAAACATTGCTGTGTGTTGCTCAACAGATTTGCTGAGGCTTTGTTTGGAACTATTTTCATTGGTGAAATTGAGCATATTAATTAATATTGTGTGTAAAATGTAACAATATTATTGTTTACTGAATCAATATAACGTGCAATAACACAGGGCATTTTTTGCCCTAATTTCTTGGATTTTAGTGGCATTTTAATTGCATTCTATAATGTGTCATCACACAGTCAATTGACAATTGTTCTTTTTTTACAGAATGTTGCAGTGCTTATTATGAATGATTTATCAGTGCACATCATGCAAGAAAATAATTTCAGCTGTCTGACAGCTGTCAGCTAAATGGTTTCACAGCGATACTTTCATAACGTATTATATATTTTTTATTTAGCTATCAACAAAAATTTGGAGTTCATTTGACTTTTTCTTACTGGCAGTTTGTGTTTTAAAAGGTTTTTTTTTTCTTTTTCTGTGCAATTCGTTGCACCTTGCATATGGAATACCATTAGTGCTTATTATTGAAATTTAACTCACTGCATGTTGTTTCTTGACACTTCAGAAACTTTGCTTAGGGCTCCCAGAAGTGTAGGACCGGCACTGATTCCACTCGGATGAAATCAAGTCGTTCCACTTGGATATACGTCACAATAGGGAAGAAATGAAAAGACTACTGCAACTTCTGTTTCATGCTGACTTTAATCGCACTGTACTTACCTCACAATAGGTACCAAAGACCCTGTCTTGCAGCAGGCGGCTTACACGCTTATGCTAACGGCGAAAGCTAGTGACTCATAACGATGTGTGGCATGTGCTAACACTGCCAAAGGGTCTTTTATGTGGATTAATATGATGAGCTGGTTATTTCATCAACTATGATAACCGTAAAGCCAATTACTACAGTGGATCTGTGTTTGAAGGCCAGACTCAGACACGTACCTTTGTGATAAAGCCCCTAGGGATTCGGTTTGGGCTTTCAATAACTGCCTGTATTTATTGTTTTAGGTGATTTAGCCAGCAGGGTTCATTATTCAGCATTTAAGAATAGGCTCCGTTTAATTTGTGAATTTGAATTGAATTGGCCACACCCCACTGGAAACTGAGCTGCAATGACAGGAATAAAATTCAACACAGACACACAACAGAGAAAGAATTGTCTGCAATAAAGTAATTAATTATGTTTATTTATTCCCTGATATGTAATCATACATATATCCCTAAACTGTGCTTTTTCTAACCTAGTCTGTAGAATCATAGCTATTCATTAATTTATATCAATCTATATGAATTATGCACTGTATATATTATATAATTATGTATAATTATTATATTGTTAAAATGATACAAAAAGTATATAATAAAATTATAAAAAGAATAAATATTTTAAAATAAAATAAGTTGTTTTATATTACATATATAAATACAGAAAACATTTATTTATCCCTTTTCTAGAATCTACAGCTCTTTGAATGTCATTTTAATTCAATTTGAAGGAACACGCTGACTTTTTGGGACTTTACCATATCCCCCAGAGTTAATAAGTCCATACATACCATTCTCATCTCTGTGCGTGCCATAACTCCGTCTGACGCACCCACCGCTAGCCTAGCTTAGCACAAAGACTGGAGGTAAACGGCTCCATCTAGCCTACTGCTCAACAAGTGACAAAATAACACCAACATTTTCCTATTTACATGTTGTGATGTGTATAGTTACATCGTGCACTAAGACTGACAGAAAATGAAAAGTTGTGATTTTCTAGACCGATATGGCTAGAGACTATACTCTCATTCCTGCGTAATGATCAAGGAACTTACCATGAGTGCAGCGGTGCAATGATATTACACAGCGCCTGAAAGTAGTCCCCAGCACACTCCATGTGCAAGCAGGTTGTCACGTTGGTTATGTTGACGGAAGTTAGCTTATTTTCAGGCGCTGCATAATATCATTGCGCTGCTCCACCCATGGTACGGCAGCAAAGTTCCTTGATCATTACGCAGGAATGAGAGTATAGTCTCTAGCCATTTCGGTCTAGAAAATCACAACTTTTCATTTTCCGTCAGTCTTAGTGCACGATGTAACTATACACATCACAACGTGTAAATAGGAAAATGTTGGCGTTATTTTGTCACTTATTGAGCAGTAGGCTAGCTGGAGCCATTTACCTCCGGTCTTTGTGCTAAGCTAGGCTAGCGGTGGGTGCGTCAGACAGGGTTATGGCACGCGCGGGAGAATGGTATGTATGGACTTATCTAACTCTGGGGGATACGGTGAATAAGCTAAAGTCCCAAAAAAGTCAGCATGTTCCTTTAAATGTCTTTTCGCAGATTGCTAAATGCAGTTTTAAAGGCAATTTATTTCCATTCAGAATGGCACATATCCCTGGTAGCCAAGCCAAAGGCTGGGAAATTTTCTATATCTGTAAAACTGATATTATTTTCACTGCAAGACCATCACTAAGAGAAATAAAACCCTTTTTGGTATCCTTTCTGTGTCCAGACCTTTATAAAAAGGTTAAATGACCAGGGGTGAACTGGCATCACCTTATAACTGTGAAATAAAAAAGAACATTCGCCTCACATAATTAGAAACCAACTGTTGCTTCAGTCGTTCAGACACCGATTCAAACACGCACACACAAGAGATAACGATCACACTATATTAACGTTTTTAAATTAAATTTTTGCTCACTGTGAGTCAGGAGGTGAAGTGTTCTATCAAACCGTTTTATCAGCTGAATCTTCATTCGGTATCAATTAACTCTAATAAATAAGAATGTGTGCTTCTGTTCTCCAGCTATTATACTGTTGCTTAATGACCGATTGAGGAACTATTAAATTGGCATTAGTACCATCTCAGTGCTTGTAATGAATTGTGAATATGTGTACGTGCAGCTAGTTACATGTGTCTGAACCGGACGTGTGTGTCGTGACATCTCTGCCGTTATAATCAAAGGAGCTGTTTTATAATAATTTTGATAGGAATTTTTAATTTTTTAAGTAAGTGATAATCCATGGCTAGCTGTGCATTTAATGCTTTTTAATGCAAAGAACCACCTGACGTGAAGCGGAGTGCATTCAAATCGTTTAATGCACAGCTAGCTCGCTTATACCATGGTCATTTGCCAGCGTTGACAACTTAAATCTGTTATTGATGTTTACAGTGCAATATGTGCCCGGATGGATAAAAATGACGGTTATTTTTGTCAGTTACAGCTATATCTAGCATTCTGTTTGCTTTCAATCAGTGTGTGTGTGTGTGTGTGTGTGTGTGTGTGTGTGTGTGTGTGTGTGTGTGTGTGTGTGTGTGTGTGTGTTTGCTTCAATGAAAACAGTGCATTAATATAGAATATATATAATTAAATGTACTGTATATAATTTTTTTGACTGTACTAAAGCATAAAGATACCATATGTTTGCAGATACTTAGGAAACATACTAAGTTTACATACTTGTTTTTAAGAAAAACAATGCTACAGCCAGTTATTATACTTTGAAATGTGTGTTCCATGTCGTGATTTTATTTTGGTCTGTGTGATTCTGCCCACTGCCAATTTACCCAATAGTATTTCAACACCTCGGGTTGCCAGTTGGCTGAAAACACAGCGTATCGTTACTGTGGAAGCCAGTTAGGGCTGCATGATTAATCGAAATTAAACCACACGTGATTTGGCAAAGGCTGCGATTATTTTTATGCGCTGCTTGTCAGTGAAGCACGACTCTGTGATCAGTAGCGTATGCTGCTCCATATGAAAGCCAGAGGGCGCTCTCATGCAGAAACTCCAAATATGCCCGGCAGTTCCAGGAAATCCCTACGGCCATCATACTATCACTGTAGCTGAAAAAACATGACTAATAAACACACAACTACGGCAATATATGGTTTATCTGAGTTCTTCAAGTCTTCTCGGGTATTTCATGGTAATAAAGTATATCTATACTTTAGTGTTCAACATAGCCTTTATCACTGTATAGAATATTATGAAATAAAATGTTGTGTGCCTTATTCTGTGAAAGAAGCCACATCAAGTCAGAAGGATGTTATGAAGTGAGTTTGGAGTAAAAACAATTTTTTTCAAATTCAGCGTCTCAGACTCACAGTGTTTTGTATGGAAGCCCGTTTCCGCCACTAAATAAAAAAATAAAAAGAGTAATTGCGAGACTTTTTTTCTCACAATTGCGTGATATAAAGTCAGAATTCTGACTGAGAAAAAAGTCAGAATTGTCGAAGGATTATGCATTTCAATTTACTCTATGCTTTCATTGTCATTTTGTGTGCTTCAGGATCTAGATGATGACAACATGGGCCCTCCTGCTAACGGCGGCACCCCCAATGTCTGGGACGGCTCAGGACACCCTCCCGAAAAGGAGTCGTCGACCGATGAGACTCTTCCACCGTACGAACCAGCTGACCACAATATTGAAGCTAGCCATGCTAACATAGCCCGTGAAGAAAGCTTCATGTCTCAGCCCATGTTGGTCTAAAGACGTAGGCCGTGCCTGCGATTTGCACTGCCACCGTCCTACCCAGCCGCGGACGCCCATTACAGCATAGCAGGCTACAGCCCACGGCTCGGCACACACACATTGAAAACTACCCCAGCCTGGTGCAGTTTTTTTTTTTGTTACAAGTGGCTAACTGATCTTTTAACCTATTCTCATGGTTTTGTGGTCCATGAAACATCGATAGCATCTAGACCAGTGTTCATCAAACTTTTGGACATTTGTATGACAAGTTCTTAGTACTTCAGAAAAGCAAACTTGATTAGAAATTAACGGTAAAACAAAACCATGAGAATTGGTAGTTCTTCAGTTTTGAGGTACTATGTTATATTTAAATCCTGGTTATGTGAAAAGCAAACAAGATTTTACTGACAGGTCTAAATATAAGAATTTGCTTTCAGTATTTTAAAATACACTGCATATACTGTCAAATGTTGTTCATGTTTCTGATCTCTACATTTTTATTCTGCGATCTTGATGTAGTGCTCTTTTAAGCTTTAGCTTCTGTCGGTTTTGTGCGTTAACTTCTGTGATGAGGGAAAAAGTCTTGTGGTATATGCAATGTATTTTACATACAGCAAAATTGTATTTTTATATTTTATATTTGATGTCATTTTGATCGATTATATCACCTAAAAACAGTATGCATTATTTTCTTATTTTTGTTTCTTTGGTTGTTTGGCGTGTTCATTGTTTTTGAAAAGTACCAAATAAGTTCTGTAAATAATATAAGAAAATAATATATATATAGCCAGTCTAATATGCGTTAAAAAATATAATAAAAAGAGAAAAAGGAAAACAAATCAAAAAAAAAAAAAAAAAATATGTGGGGTGCAAAATGAAAAAGTGTAAATTTTTTTGAACATTTATTTTAACGGGTATTACTAAAGTCGTATGCCGATGTTTTACTTATTGGTACGTGTGGATTTTGTTACTGTATAATCTTAATCTGCATGGCATGGTTGGTTGCTTTCCAAAAAACAGTGGGCACCTGTCGCAACCTTTCCTCGCTCCCCTATTTTCTGGTCATAAGCACAATATGCATATAGAGATGCTGAAGGTGACGGGAGGTTTGGCAAGAGTTTAGGGTCATTTTCTGCCTTCTCAAGTGAAACTTAAATGTTAAAGACCTTGTGAAATCTTTTGACAAGCACAGTTTTCTTTCTGTGCTGACATATTTCCTACTGAAACATTTTCAAAAGACATAAAAGGTCCCACCCAATGGGATTTAATTACATCACAACCATTAGTCATGATTATGGGGAGGGACATTCTCATTCTAGAAAGCATTTGATTGGACAAAACTGTGCGGGATGAGTCTTAAGTATTTTTGGTCCGTTTTCCAAAAGAAAGATTGTACTTTTTAAATGTGTTAAAACTAGGGGTGTAACGGTACACAAAACTGACGTTTCGGTACGTACCTCGGTTTTGAAGTCACGGTTCGGTACAGGAGTTACACAAAATTGCTTTTTATTTATTTTTATTCAACAGTGGTTTACTGGAAAAAAAAAACGTGTCTGTCCTTAAGTGAATTCAGTTATGACTAAAAATCTTCTTAAAGATAATGCTGTAAACTATATAGGGATCCCTTACTTACACATTATAACATTAAAGGTTAACAACAGAGCCCAAACTATTAGCCTAAATTCAGTTATTTATTTTTTAGATATAATAAATCAACAGTCATAAGCTTCACATAAGGCCGTTACTTCTAAATCTAATTATATTTAATTATATAGTTCGTTTCTCTAGTGACCTAACAGCTGTGGACACTGAATGACTTCGGAGGTAAATGTAATGCTACGTGACATTGTTTACAAGCTGTTTTATTGTCTTTCTGCTGTTGAAACGCCGATTGAGCGATTACACGACATATGATACATTTCAGTAAGTTGTAGTGTATCCTCAACATACTTTAAGAGATATTAATTCCTGTTTATTCTTCATGAAGAGATGATCGTGTTCACTCGCCACCGCCTGAACTGACGCGCCTGTACGGTGATCAGTCACGTCACATTAAAGAGCGTCAAAACGGCATTTATCGTTTGAATTTCGTGATAAAATGGACTGAATACTTAATATATTGTGTGGGAGCTCGGATTGAAGTGTGTTCCGCGCTTAAAAACAAGCCGACTATTAAAGATTGCATTCGGTACACACGTGCACCGAACCAAAAGCCCTGTACCGAAACGGTTCGGTACGAATACGTGTACCATTACAGCCCTAGTTAAAACTGTGTCAACTTTAAGGAGTATATAACCATGATACTATTGATTTCAAAGTTAACAGATATGAATTGAAAGCCATTGATTTGATGTGGTCTTTAATATTCGAATGCACTGTGTATCACTTTCTTGAGCTTGGCCTCAACGCTTTCATTTGCCTTTGTTTGGCCAAATATTATCATTAATGCTCTCTTATTCCTGAAGTTCTTCTCAAAAAGAAGTATAATTTTTGATTTGCAATAAGAGGAGATAGCTTACACCTCTTTCTTAAAGGAACAGTTCACCCAAAAATCATTTACTCACCTTCATGTTGTTCCAATTCCATATAATTTAGTTTCTTCTGTGGAACAAAAACGAGGGGCCCTATTTTAACAATCTAAGCACATGGCGTAAGTGCACGTAGGGCGTGTCCCAATCCACTTTTGCTAGTTTAACGATGGGAAAAATGGTCAGCGCGCCCGGCACATGGTCTAAAAGGGTTGTCCCTATTCTCTTAATGAGCCATGGGTGTGTTTTGGGTATAACGTGCATTAAACCAATCAGTCTCATCTCCCATTCCCTTTAAAAGCCAATTGCGCTTGCACCATGGCGGATTGCTATTTACATGGTGGAATTTGCAATCGGAAAAACTGAATGATTCTCTAGCACGGAAACGGATCTGCTCGTCCAATGGCTCGTCATTACTGCAAATAAATAGGTAGGCTAATTCTGATACAATGACTATCCATAATGACATGTAGGCATTTTTATATTTATGTACACAATAATAATCTTTTACATTTTAATCCTTTCATTTTTCATATTTAAAAATGTTTGTGTGCTGCTGTGCATCCCCGTGTGTGTAATAAGCAACACTTACGAACATTGTGCACTCGCCTATAGGCGCATATTACTAACGCACCCCTTAAATAACACAAAAAATACTGCGGCATTGACTTTAGACCAGGTTTTTGTTGGTCATTGGCGCAGTCGATCTCAGTTGCCTCAAAATAGCAACAGCCAACAATGCGCCTGAACACACCTCGTTTTCAGACCAGCACGCCCATGGGCGAACAGATGCTATTTAAACAGCGTGGCGCTGGACAGCTTGGATGTGCTACTATATAAATGTTCTTTTGTGTTCCACAGACAAAGACATGATTGAATTTATTTTGGTGAACTATTCCTTTAAGAGATTTGATGAGGAACAGACGTCGTTTTTTAAATGGTCTTTTTCTTTTTGACTGGTTCTTGGATGGCATGGCAACTAATTCCATCACTGTTTGTGTCTTTCACTCTTGAATGTAATCTTTGCACATCAACTTTAAGCTGTCGATAGATCATCGTGTCATAGTGTCTGAATACATTGTTGTAATTGTGCCAAAGAACTCATATCAAAACCTGTGGTGATGCAATGAACTAAAGACTTGCTAACAGGTTACAAAGATGATAAATGGAACGAATGGATGGCTTTTTTTTAATGGTCACCTGGAGCGGAAACTTGCACATTCACAAAGCTCACCTTTAGATGGGTGAATGGATGAATAGGTGGGCAGGAGCCACGAGAAATCGATGGATGGACTGTACAGTTCCCCTAGATGAATTAACAAGCCCTCCTTCGTTCTTGATTAGCCATTGATCACATTCACTGCCTGATCTTCTGGCCTGTTGGACATCACAGAAAATTACTGATTATTGCAAAACGGTTATTCTTGACATGACACGACAATCTTTCACCTGTCATCTCGGTTTAGCTGGGTTGTGGTCTCGTCACTGTTTCTGATGAAGGGAATGTACGTCTGCATGCTGCATGAGATTTGGGGTTAGCTTATGTTATCTTCACGTGCAAATGGACTGTCTTCATGCAACCGTCATTTGCTACAATGGTGCAGTATTAGACAATCACTGTATGTTATACTCATCCATAAGGGTTTCTGTGTTTTAAACTGTGATTTCATTTTTCTTAAGTTCGCATTTTTTATTATTGCTTATATGTATTTTCAAGAGTCTTACATAGGATTTAAAAAAAAGACAATCAAACAGTTTAGGAATGTTAAAGAGATTGTTCAGTCAAAAAGTTTACTTTTAAATGTTACATTTACTCAACCTTAATGTCGCTCCAAACGTTTCACAATGATCAGTCAATGGGGTCCAAAATGACAAGAAAGACAGTCATACAGGTTTAGAATGACAAGTGTGAGTAAATGCTGACAGGATTTCCATTTTGCAATGAAAATCTCTTTAACAAAGTAGTGGCCCGCTAAAATTTGTCTTTGGTTACCGAACGACTCTTGACATTTATCAAATCTACTCTCCAGCAAAACAAACATACTTTATTTGCCATATGTTTATACTTCATTATCACAAATCATATCAGAGAGCGTTTCAAATCATCTGCCATGTGTTCGCTTATGCGCTGCCCTGTCATCGTCAAGCCAGATGTGCCTTTGTTATTTTGTTTTGAGCCATTTTACTGACAGATTTTTTTTTTGCCTGAGACAAAAGTAAATCATTGACTATATATAAAGACCACCCAATGGGGAGAATTGTGATTCTTTTTATTTCTAATGTTTATTTTTGCATCTTATTTCTTTCCCTACCGAGATTATTTTATATGCATAAGCAACTTGTTCTATGTTTTATGGATCATCGTGATGTCTAATAAACTAAAATCCAAAGCTCCTGTTGTGAAGCGTATTTGTGTAATTGCGCATTCATTCAAGCATCTACTGCTTTTGTAGAATTTCCTTGTTCTAAGATCCCAGTGTAATACATGTATATTGCACTTTGTGGAATATTACCAAATGCCAAAAAATGTTTGGCATTCACTTATTGATTTAGCATCTGAGAGACCTTCAGAATATCCGGTTTAACTCTTGAACTCTGAAAATGTCAGACTCTCAAGTCAAACATCAGCCTGTCTAAACTTCAAGAGCACAACTTTAGGTAAATACAAATTTAGAAGCCTTTAAATTCTCTCATTCTGTCCAAATGTCTGGTAGAAATATAAATAATACATAACGTGATGCATTTTTTCAGTCACAAACGAACTGAAAGCTCAGGATATTCTCAGAACAGTTCTCTACAAGTGTGACTTTGAAACATTTTTGAAAGTATTTTAATGTATTTATTTAACTGCTCAAAAGTTTTACTTATCTCTACAAAGCTGTCAGATAAAAGTTAACATGAATGACACCATCACTGCTATATAAAATCATTTTATGGTGTGAGGTTGGGGCAATTATAACACAAGTAATGAATAAAATTTGCATGGCTTTTGAATATTTAAAATAGGTAATGAACATTATTTCATTGAAGTATCTGGCCGAAGGCTGCTCTTGACTCAGCTGGTAAATTCATATTTTATATTAAAATGAATCTGACTTATTTAAGTAATTATATGGACCCATTTAGATTTCGGCTTTAAACTCATTATTCCTGACAGCTAAAAGAAATTGTATCATAAAATGGATGAAAAATATTCCAAAATGTTACGAAGTATTAAAGCAAGGATATTACTTTCTTTGTTGATATCAGTTTGTTATTAGTTTGTTGTTAAAATAAACCAAGCAAAATTGCAGCTGAACTTCACAGCCTGTGATCACCATGCATTTTCATTGTATTGAAAACAACTTTGACATTTTGGTAATAACTTGGTTTGTGTTCCATTGGGGAAAAAGCATAAACATTTGAAGTGACATTTCTAGAAAGCAAATATTCAGTTTAAAGCAAATTATCTGTGCAAAGCATGCTCTTTTAACCTACAATAAACTTGTATCAAAGATACAAATATTATTATTCAAAATTCCCTATATATATACTAATATATATATATAGCCATACTAATACTGTGTTTGACCCCCTTTCGCCTTCAGAACTGCCTTAATTCTACGTGGCATTGATTCAACAAGGTGCTGAAAGCATTCTTTAGAAATGTTGGCCCATATTGATAGGATAGCATCTTGCAGTTGATGGAGATTTGTGGGATGCATCCAGGGCACGAAGCTCCCATTCCACCACATCCCAAAGATGCTCTATTGGGTTGCGATCTGGTGACTGTGGGGGCCATTTTAGTACAGTGAACTCATTGTCAAGTTCAAGAAACCAATCTGAAATGATTCAAGCTTTGTGACATGGTGCATTATTCTGCTGGAAGTAGCCATCAGAGAATGGGTACATGGTGGTCATAAAGGGATGGACATGGTCAGAAACAATGCTCAGGTAGGCTGTGGCATTTAAACAATGCCCAATTGGCACTAAGGGGCCTAAAGTGTGCCAAGAAAACATCCCCCACACCATTACACCATCACCACCAGCTTGCACAGTGGTAACAATGCATGATGGATCCATGTTCTCATTCTGTTTATGCCAAATTCTGACTCTACCATCTGAATGTCTCAACAGAAATCGAGACTCATCAGACCAGGCAACATTTTTTCCGGTCTTCAACTGTCCAATTTTGGTGAGCTTGTGCAAATTGTAGCCTCTTTTTCCTATTTGTAGTGGAAATGAGTGGTACCCGGTGGGGTCTTCTGCTGTTGTAGCCCATCCGCCTCAAGGTTGTGCGTGTTGTGGCTTCACAAATGCTTTGCTGCATACCTTGGTTGTAACGAGTGGTTATTTCAGTCAAAGTTGCTCTTCTATCAGCTTGAATCAGTCGGCCCATTCTCCTCTCCTACCTCTAGAATCAACAAGGCATTTTCGCCCACAGGACTGCCGCATACTGGATGTTTTTCCTTTTTCACACCATTCTTTGTAAACCCTAGAAATGGTTGTGCGTGAAAATCCCAGTAACTGAGCAGATTGTGAAATACTCAGACCGGCCCGTCTGGCACCAACAACCATGCCACGCTCAAAATTGCTTAAATCACCTTTCTTTCCCATTCTGACATTCAGTTTGGAGTTCAGGAGATTGTCTTGACCAGGACCACACCTCTAAATGCGTTGAAGCAACTGCCATGTGATTGGTTGATTAGATAATTGCATTCATGAGAAATTGAACAGGTGTTCCAAATAATCCTTTAGGTGAGTGTGTATGGTGCATGGTGAGTATATATTGGTAGAAAATAAATACATGTAATTAAAAGAAATAGGGGTCACAAAACATTAAAAAATACACAAGTTAAATTAAATTAATATAAATGTGAGGCCACACTATTTATTGTCATGAAAGTTTCAGAATCCTCCCTGTAAATCATTTTTTAGTTATATATCATAGAGATTTGTTAATGGCTGCATAGAAAATTCAAGTTGTTTTGTTGTGATATATTCTACACATTTTCGTCATTCACATTTCATATGCAGCATGACAAAAATATGTCTGAATTCACGGTACTCATAAAAGAGTAGGAAAAACGTACCCGGATGACCTACTACTTCCGGCGAGATTCTGAAGTGTGCATACAGTGGACATTTTATCCCATGAGGCCATGGGAGAGGATTTGTGAATGGCAGTGAAGCGACATAACTGATGCTGGTAGGTCACATGATAATGACATCATGGCGAATGTAGTAAGCACGGATTACATTCATACTACACACATCCATACTACTGTAGCTCAAACAATAAGACTGTGGTGCTAGCAATGCCAAGGTCATGGGTTTGATTCCAAGGGAAAGCAAGAACTGACAAAAAATGTAAAAATGTGTACCTTGAATACAACGTAAGTCGCTTTGGATAAAAGTGTCTGCCAAATGCATAAATGTATATAGAACATACTTTTTTAGTGGCCGTGAGGTAATTACTTATTGAAAATAAATACATACCCAAGAGAGTATGCGATTTCGGACATAGCTGTGGTCTTTCATTGCTCCCTTTGCCAAGTGCATTCCAAACGGCTTCATTATGACTCATAAGTGCTCCCTCCAAAGTCCACACTTTGAAGGCTATGCCCTTCGGTGTGAGTAGGGTATAGGGATGCTCACTTCCAATTTGCCCAGTGGCAGTAAAGAAACGCATTATCGTATGGTAGGACTCCCCATCCTCGTTTTGCCTTGGAAACCTGATTTATTGTGTGTAGGTTTCCGATTGAAAGGGTTTTTAGGTGCAGGGGTATATTTTGAGTGGGTTTCAGGAGTAAGGGTAGGTTTTGAGTGGGTTTCAGTGTGGTCTGTCAAAAAAAGAGAAATATAAGTAAATAAAAAAGATTTAGGTGTGAAGTCTTCTCAATGCTTCATCCTGTTTCAAAGTTAACGAGGAACCACAATCCCCCCCAACCAGCTAATTTCCTTGGTTAGGGTTACAGTGACAGGTAGGTTTAGGGATCAGTGTTTGGTGTAGGCAATCAGTACTGTGTAGACGTCCAAATACGTGTTTGGACACCGCAGGCTGCAGCAAGACGCTTTTCGCTAACTATGTTTTCATGGACACTTTTTGCTTTAATTTGAATTAATTCATTCTGATTGATGAATCCGAACGTTGTTTACAGGAACACTAAATAAAGTGATCGGGTTGATGTGTGCATTTATATGTCAATATACAAACCCGATTCCAAAAAAGTTGGGACACTGTACAAATTGTGAATAAAAACAGAATGCAATGATGTGGAAGTTTCAAATTTCAATATTGTATTCAGAATACAACATAGATGACATGTCAAATGTTTAAACTGAGAAAATGTATCATTTTAAGGGAAAAAATAAGTTGATTTTAAATTTCATGGCATCAACACATCTCAAAAAAGTTGGGACAAGGCCATGTTTCCCACTGTGTGGCATCCCCTCTTTTTTTTATAACAGTCTGCAAACGTCTGGGGACTGAGGAGACAAGTTGCTCAAGTTTAGGAATAGGAATGTTGTCCCGTTCTTGTCTAATACAGGCTTCTAGTTGCTCAACTGTCTTAGGTCTTCTTTGTCGTCTCTTCCTCTTTATGATGCGCCAAATGTTTTCTATGGGTGAAAGATCTGGACTGCAGGCTGGCCATTTCAGTACCCGGATCCTTCTTCTACGCAGCCATGATGTTGTAATTGATGCAGTATGTGGTCTGGCATTGTCATGTTGGAAAATGCAAGGTCTTCCCTGAAAGAGACGACGTCTGGATGGGAGCATATGTTGTTCTAGAACTTGGATAAACCCTTCAGCATTGATGGTGCCTTTCCAGATGTGTAAGCTGCCCATGCCACATGCACTCATGCAACCCCATACCATCAGAGATGCAGGCTTCTGAACTGAGCGCTGATAACAACTTGGGTTGTCCTTGTCCTCTTTAGTCTGGATGACATGGTGTCCCAGTTTTCCAAAAAGAACTTCAAATTTTTATTGGTCTGACCACAGAACAGTTTTCCACTTTGCCACAGATGAGCCTTGGCCCAGAGAAAACGCCTGCGCTTCTGGATAATGTTTAGATATGGCTTCTTTTTTGACCTATAGAGTTTTAGCCGGCAACGGTGAATGGCACGGTGGATTGTGTTCACCGACTATGTTTTCTGGAAGTATTCCTGAGCCCATGTTGTAATTTCCATTACAGTAGCATTCCTGTATGTGATGCAGTGCCGTCTAAGGGCCCGAAAATCATGGGTTTCATGTTGCCAGCTGACCTAATAAGTTGCAAATTGGTCCTCCAGCTGTTCCTTATATGTACGTTTAACTTTTCCGGCCTCTTATTGCTACCTGTCCCAACTTTTTGGGAATATGTAGCTCCAAAATGAGCCAATATTTGGCATGACATTTCAAAATGTCTCACTTTCAACATTTTATGTTATCTATATTCTATTGTGAATAAAATATAAGTTTATGAGATTTGTAAATTATTGCATTCCTTTTTTATTCACAATTTGTGTGAATACAATTTTTGGAATCGGTTTGTATATGTTTATATGTGCGTTTAAAAGCAGACTTGATATTTTTCTATTTCAGGTCCTAATTTGTTGACGAAAAGCATTATGCCGTGCTGCATATTTATCAAAGAGTAAAAATGCTCCTTCCTGTGCTCGAAACAAGGCGTCTGAGGATAAGAGTCCAAAACAAGGACTGGTGGGATGTTGTCCTGCACTTCACAGACAATGAGTGGAAAGAGAACTTCAGAATGACAGGACAATCATTGATGGGAAGCTTGTTCCGTGAGTCATGCGTCATTACGCTAGTTCTACGTCACTGTACATGTGCATCACTTTCCAGTACTGTTCCAGTTTACATGTGACTTTTTTGTTCTGATTCACTGTATTAATAAAAAATTAAAAAAAACATATGTACTAGACGTGGGAAATGAATGTGGGGGAAAATAAATACTCTGAACCCCAAGTGGATTTACACAAACTGAGAAAGTCGAAAAGTGGTAGGTTGTGCCCCACTCTCCCCTACTTTATAACCTACTTAAGTATGCGCTTTTGGATGCAGCCTACAAATGGTAGGCTACTTTTTTGACCCCATGTGAAAGATGGCAGAAAGACTTTTGGTTGGCCTACTACAGAAGCATGCAAGCTCCTAAGGAAACTTCCAACAGCCCCTTTAACTTTTGCTCACAAGGCCCAGGTAGCTTGAAAATTAAAACCAGTCACCATGGAGAATGCAGTTACCTCAATGAGAACTAGTCCCCTGTTGTCTTTGATTAATATGCTAATTCCTTTGCAAAGACATCAACTATTGCTCAGGTCATTTGTATGCCTCACGATGCCCAGAAGAAGCAGGCGATTGTAGGCTGCTTGAGTCAGACACTGTTTGCCATTTGTTGCCCACCAAAAGGCTGCCTGATTCATTAGCAGCACGTACTCCGTGTTAATACCCATTAACTCTTCATAGCAGTCTCTGTAATTGAAACCCAACTGGCCTCAACACTTGCGCACAACGACTTGACATCGCTTTCATGAGGACATAATGAATACATTGCTAATTTATCCTCTCAAGCGGTAGTGTACCGCACCGGCGTCGTAATGGGCCAGTTCCAGCTCGACTTGCGACTTTTTTTAAACGTAGCGTCCTTAAGCACCTGTCACCCTGCATTCGTTAGCCCTTTCCTTAATGAGTTGGATCTCAAGGCACCATCGCTGATGAGATACAAGCTGAGTGTGGCGATTGTTCCGTGTCAGAGCCTGTTAAGTCAGCTGTGGGCGTGCGGGGATGTGACTGGAGCCATGATTAAATGTTGATAGCAATGATGTGCAATCAGCGATTAAAAACGGGCCATTCGCTGGTGGCTAATGCTCGGTTTAACCTCTGACTGCGAGCTGAAGAGGGAGAGCGAATGACAGAAATAAAGACAATACAGTGAGGTAAAGGAAGAGGAAAAATAAAGACGCTGAGCCTGGGAGCCATTAGTCCCTCCTGGCCATTCTTCAATCGTGTTTACTCATCCTTTGACCCCTGTTGTGGCTAAAGAGATGACGAAGTAGCTGGGAAATAAATCGCGAATAAGGTGCGACACACTGGAGAGGAAGCACGTGCAGGGAGAGATCTGAGGAAATGCAGACTTGCAGGCTTGTGGTGGATGAATGGAGGAAAAAAGGAAACAGCACCTCCATGTGGCCATTACTTATACTGCAAAGTGGGTCAGGACCACATCTCAGTGCTTTTAGATTTTTAACAACATTCAATCTCAATATTTATGTATTTGCATAAAGGAGGACATATGTTTTCTTTTGAATATGAGCTTTTCTGTAGCTCAAAGAATAAGAGCGTGGCGCTAGCAACGCCAAGGTCATGGGTTCGATTCCCAGGGAAAGCAAGAACTGACAAAATGTAAAAATGTGTACCTTGAATGCAATGTAAGTCGCTTTGGATAAAAGCGTCTGCCAAATGCGTAAATGTAAATGTTATTGTTAAAAGCATAGTTCACCCAAAAATTACAATGCTGTCATCATTGTACTCACCCTCAAGTTGTTCTAAACCTGTATGAGTGTTCTTTAAAATATATATTTCAAAATATATTTTGAAGAATATGTTTAACCAAACAGTTCATGGAAGCTATTAGTATACTACGGAAGTCAATGTCATCAACTGTTTCTTCAAAATATCTTCTTTTAAATGTACTTTTAAGTAAATCATTTTGGGTTAACTATCCCTTTAACTAAAACTATTAAAAGCTAAAATAAAAATAAAGGATAACTATTAGATCAAAACCTTGATCTAATACCTTAAACAAAAATATATATAAATGTTGCCTTGTCAACTAAAAATGAAATGAAATGCAGTGTTTAAAAACTGAAATAGAAAATAAATGACAAAAACTACTAAAAATAGCAAAACACAACATAACTGCTAAATAAAAGCTAATTCAAAATATTAATAAAAGAAATTCCAATGCAAATTTAGTCTCTTAAAATAGAATATGCAATATAATGAGGTCATCAATATAGCATACTATTTATCAAAAATATAAATATGGCTGCAGTGTATGGTGTAAATAGTAGTATTCCAGTCTGAAAAATGGTTGTCTTATTTCCTCCTAGTCTATTGTAAACATGAATTCAGGCACTAACAAGGGTCTTGATCCACAAAACATTGGGAAACTGATGACTCAATTACCGATATGACACAGTTATAAGGTTGCACATTAAAATGTAGCTGGTATTTATTAAGAACATGACTGTGCACACGGGGCATGACTAATATCCTTCTGGTGTCATTTAATTTGTTTCTCGTGCGTCTTCATTATTGTTGTTAAAAAAGAACGGCGTCATTATAAAATATGCCCTCGTTTTTCATTTATAATGACTGCAAAAAAGACACGATGACATTTCTTGTAGTGAATAGCGAGCAGCTAATGCTCACAGGTGTTTATGGTGCGTTCTGGTTAGTTTTAAGTGAACTGGAACAGTTTTGACAATGGGACTCCTTGGGAAGTACTGAATCATTGAGCACTCTCTTTACTTTAGCTGATAGTTCACAATATATGTAAAACTTAACTCAAACAGAAATGCCATTTCCCAGAAGTTTTATCTAACCTAATGTAGGCCACATGCGGTAACAAAATACTGCATCAGACCACTAAACCAGATCTTCATTAAAAACAGCCCAGCTGTGAGGAATATCTGCAGTCGGTTAGTGATAATGGGCCTCCTACCATAAGCTGAAACTAGAAGCTGTGTGCTTTCCTTGTGGATGCAGATGTTCAAGCAAAATTCTGCATTTAATTCAAGTCAGTGAATAAATATGTGTGAGAACTAATTTAAGATGGAAAAGATTGCCTGGGAGAAACTAATGTTTATCAATTTTTAGCCCTTTAATCAAATTTGAGGTAGTTATGGCTGCCAGCACAAGGAATGCAAGGTTCATTCCCAATGAGGGTGTCCTAGAAAGTGGTGAGTTACTAAGATCACATTCCTGTTTTATCATCATTGTGCCCTTGAGCAAACCACATAACCTGGGCGTCACAACTGTCTTTACAGTCAGTGTATTTTCAGTTGTTCTGAAACAAGCAGATATGGCAACTAGACAGCAATATGGAAAAAAGGTCATACAAATGAATAAAATGGAAAATATGTAAAATAAGGATTTGTATATGCAAGCGCCTGTGTGAGGGGGAGAGAAATATTACATGGCAGCAACTTGGGAATTTCACTCATGGAAGTATTATATTACAGCATGTTGCACCAGTTAGTGTTACATAACTATTACCAGATGTTACAGCGGGTTTAAAACCCATCAAAACATTCACTGACAGCAGAAAACAGACATTCTTTAAATAGAAAATAAGGCTTTGATTAAAAAATTTAAACTAGATCATCAGATAAATATGTGTTTGTTAGATATAGGGCATTGTATTAATTTTGACTCATATTAGCTACTGATTTTACATAAGTTATGCAATTATTTAAAATATGGGAGAAATAGAACAATTATATAGCCTATATATAAAAAGGCATGACACTGAAAATGTGAGCGGCAGATTAGATCATACTAGAAAGTTGTACATGAAAATACTATAGTAACTGCAGTTATTGTGTAACATAACTAGCTGACTGGTCATTAGCTAGTGCAAGTTGATCATTATCTCACTGACCTGCCACCATCCGAAATTTACACTATAGGGTTGAATGACCTCTGACCTTCGATCTACCAGCCTCCATCAGGAACCAGCTATCATATGAAGCACAGCTACTAGCTTGGATTTTCTAACCGGATATGGTATTTCAGTGAAAACTATGGTTGTATTAACTTGGATTTTGAAGGTTGGTGATTCTTTTACATGCAGACCTCCTAAGGACATTGTTAATCTAGCAGGTGAGAAAAACACGGCAAAGAAAACTAGCCACAGATAATATCTCTTAATTTTCATTTTGTGGCTCTACTTAAGCTACGCATCCGTATCATTATAACTAGTAAATCTGTTGTCTTTTAGAAAATGAGGAACTTTTCGATAATGCACAGATTTGAGGTCATTTTTATGGTGTCATTCGACCACAAGATGTCGCCACATCTTTTGCCGAAAACCTGCATAATGCGCTTTAAGTTGTGTATAACGGGTTTTAAATTCAACATTCGTTTTGTTTGATTTGTTTGTCACATCTATATAAAAAAATATCAAATCATTAATTCATTATTGGCACTACAAAGACATTGAGATAGGACAGTGTATTATCCTCCAAAAACAGCAGAGGGCGCCGTTCCTCACATTAACCGCTACGGAAGTGAGCTCAATCTATGCAACACCTTCAGTTCAGTCTCGAATAATGTGTTCGTATTTCGCAGGCCTTGTCCAGGAACTAATTCTCAAGGTCATTCATCTGCCTTGTTTTATGCATATGCTTTTAAATTTGAGCATTCCGTTGCTTGAATGGCATTGGCTTAGCTTCATTTCAATTAAACGTCTCTGTCCATTCAAAATCAATCCACGATTGGGATGAGCTACAAACAGAGCCGAGGCCCCAGAGGATTCATAATTCAGTTAAAGACATGCACTGGGCATGCACTCTTTTTGTGTGGTGCTCCCACAGTCTGTGTTTGAATTGAGCATTCTAATATCACGAGTGTGGTTTATTCCTAAAGCGCTCATATAATAAGGAATTCAATTTTCCTTGATCCTTTGAGATAAACTAATTGAAAAACAAATCCAAATGAAAACACTGGGAATCATTTGTATGTGCGTCAAATATCATAATGTGTATTCAAGAAACTTGAGTGCATAAAGGCATTTTCAATTTATAATTAAATACATTTTTAAGCAAGTTGAAATTATCTGCAGGCTATTTGTGTTTATGTTAAAATATATATGAATAAAGAAAATAAAGTTTTTAATCACATTTTTCCATCACTAGTTCGTTTTAATGAACCTGTGCTGTGACAAACATATAAAAATATAAATATTCCCTTCAGTCTCTCAGATGATTTTGAAGTGATCAAAATTAATGAGGTCATAAACACAGCCTCTGTTGTTCTCATTAGTATCCACTTAATAATGTATCTAAAAGAAAATCTGCAATGGACTGTAGCAGCATGTCGAACCTCAGGGCTTGTCAACTTCATGTCAAGTGCTTCACTGAAATTAGAATATATGTCCAGATGATGTTGGGTTAATAATTAATAGCCTAAGTGTGAATCTTTCTTAAAGCAGTAAAACAATCATTGGTCAACGTCTGACTAATGTCATTTTAATCACATACATTACATATAAACCCTTAAGATCAAATGCTGCTTCCAGTAAATGGAATGATTCAAGTCATCCTTAGACTTTTAATGAATCAGAATCGTGTTGCTCAACACATCTCCGATTATTAAAACCACTGGGTCTGATCACAGCTAATTACATGCTTCAGTGCTGCCTGCGTAGAGGTTGGTCTCCATGGCAAATCCCTCAGTATCACTCTGAATGATTGATATAGCAAATGCAGTTGAAGGTCAGTGGACACTAATGAGGATAACAGAGGCTGTACAAACACCAGCTGAATGACTCTATTGGCTTTTTCTAGTAAAAAGCACACTCTACTGATATTGAGCTCCCAGCATCCTGAAGTGGCACCTGCTACAGAAAACAGACATGCATGATAACTAAGAATGTATGAGAATAAGAAGGTGCAAACAAAAATGACTGGATTTCTTCCAGCCAATTTTTTTTTTTTTTTTTTTTTTTGCACATTCTTATTCTCATCCAGGGCCTAAAATTAAAGGGTTAGTTCACCCAAAAAATGAAAATTCTTTAATGTCATTAATTAATTATTAATTAATTAATTAATTATAATTAATGTCATTTACTGTCATTAATTACTCACCCTCATGTCGTTCCAAACCTGTAAGACCTTTGTTCATCTTCGGAAAACACAAATTACGATATTTTTGATGAAATCCGAGAGCTCTCCATCCCCATAGACAGCAATTTAATTACCACTTTCAAGGTCCAGAAAGATAGGAAAGACATTGTTAAAATAGTCCATGTGACTCCAGTGGTTCAACCTTAATTTTATGAAGCGATGAGAATACTATTTTTAGACAAAAAACAAACAAAAATAACGACTGTATTCAACTGTGTCAGTCTCCTACGCTGTTGACAGTGTAAACAGTGCAGCACTTCCAAGTTCGGCTCGTCATTGGCTAGCTCCTGGGTCAGCATCACGCGCATCCCTCGTGGTGCTCATGTGAACAGCGTCAGCCAATGGTAAGCCGGCGTTCTTATTTAGAGCTTCGAGAGAACTGCACTGTTTACACTACGTCAACAACATAGGAGACTATAGAAGAGATTATTGAATAAAGTTGTTATTTTTGTTTGTTTTTTGCGCACAAAGAGTATTCTCGTCGCTTCATAACATTAAGGTTGAACCACTGGAGTCACATGAACGATTTTAACGATGTCTTTATGGCAACTACCTTTCTGGGCATTGAAAGTGGTAATTACATAGCTGTCTATGGAGGGGTCAGAGAGCTCTTGGATTTCAACTAAAATATCTTGATTTGTGTTCTGAAGATGAACGAAGGTCTTATGGGTTTGGAATGACATGAGGGTGAGTAATTAATGACAGAATTTTCATTTTTGGGTGAATTAACTCTTTAACACTATCCAAGTGCCAAATAAGAGTAAAAATGGCCAATGTGGTGTCAATCAGCAGTTGGCTGGTAACATTTTTATGAATTCTAACAATGCAAAATTGTGAGAACATGAGCATGAACAAACGTAAACGACGCTTGGGACAGTTGACGGGCCAGTGCTGCATTGCCACAAAAGTTTGAGCCTTGCCACTTACACAACACTGTTTTCAACTAAAAACACAAAACTTTTTTTTTTAAACAATATAGTTACTGTGTCTGTTCAAACTACAAAAACACAAATTTGTGAAAACGATGACATCATGTGCATGCGTCTTTTCCTTTACAAAGTGACATTGCCAACTACTGGCCTGTCAGCAAAATGCAGCATCAAAATGCATCATTTTCATGGATCCGTGTGAATGGGAAACGCTTTGACGACGTTCTCACCAGTACACACAAAAAAAAAAAAACACAAAGGAAGAATGTTTCTGTTTTTAGTACATTGTTGTCATGTAAACGTACCCTAAATATTCAAGCGCAAGAAGATGCGAAAAGGAACTCAATTCGTTACCCGCAAACAGTGTTGGAAGTTTTCTGTGTGCAAGCATCCGAAGCATTTGACCAGAAAGCCTTGTCTCAGCGGGTAGCTAGCTGACTACTCAGAGCTACTCTCTGTCTGTTATCTACTCTCTGCTACTATTCTGCTACTGTAGAAACATGGCAGTGCAAAATGGCAACTTCACTATAAGGGGACCCGCGGTGTATGTAGATATGAGATATAAATGGCTCATTCTAAGGTAATAAAAACATAATGATTCATTATGTAAGGTCTTTATACACCACTGAAAACATAGTTATGTATATTATATTGCATTTCTGTCAATAGATCATTTTAAATATTACACAGTGCACCTTTAAATGAACATAAACAATTAAATAAAATGCATGTGTAACAGTATACTGGATCCCTGCACTAGCTCTTAAAGTGACAGCAGCCTAATATTCCTGCTGCTGTCTGTGTTTTTAATGTTTATCAAACATCAAAAGACAAATAATAATCTCTTATTGCTATTAACTGAATAACTTTTGTAACTTTAATAAGGATTAATCTATGTTTCATGGTAAAATTTCTCCTGGACACTAAAATACAAGCACTGTTTTGTTTTCTATTAAAATGTCTAATATTCCTTAAAACAAATACAAAGATTGAAATATACTACAAAAATAGTATGCAATATTTCATAACATATAACATAACATATAAAGACCTTGGCCATTTTAAGTCAAATGACAGAAATGTCAACTGCATAGTCACTTTACATTCAATGATCATGTTTGTTTATTGGTTGCAAATGAAAATTTTTAGATTTTTATATATTGAACATATTGAGCATTGTAATTGAATTGTGCTGATTTAGACCAAGCTTAATGCAGCTGGTGGACATAGATTTGATTTGGATGCATTATTGAGAAGGGGAACCACGAATTGCAAGACAAAACCACTGCTTTAATGAAAAAGTGGCAAACGTTTCGTTACATGTATTAACTAGGCATTGTGAAAGGTCACATGTAATCGAAACGTTTGCCACTTTTTCATTAAAGAACTGGTTTTATCTTGCAATTCGTGGTTGCCCTTCATTGTTATAGTGTGCAGGCTTTTTAAAGGTGTTTCCCTATTTAAAATCATGAACAAATCAGTAATGTTTTGTACCATATGTCATATGATTTTCCAATGAAAGTGTTTATGAATTTATGGATGTCATTAAGTTTTATCATCATCTTTTGTGTAAAGAAAAGAAAAGCTAAATAATTTTTATTAGTTTTGAACATAACCCTTTCTGACTGGACTGGAGTTCAGTCAGTCAAAATCTCATGATCAGTTTAGGTCAGTTCACTTGAATATGTTTCTTCATACAAGAAAAGTGCTCAAATATAGAGGGATTTGGCTTTAGCAGCTTATTGATCAGATATTTTTTAACATTAGAAAGCCTCAGGTCTGCCGGAGGATGATTCTGTCTTTCACCTGCTTTTCCTCGTCTTTAAACATCAACCTTTAACGTTCATACATGTATGTTAATGGATTTATACACATTCACTCATACACACTCAATCAGCCACATGTGACCAACCTGTTTCTTTAGCTTCATCCATCCTTTTTTGCATCACTAACCTTTTGTCTCTCTCGCTCTCTCTTACAAACGCACACACATACACACACACACACACACACACAATCCTCACTTTTTCTCATTAACCATCTTTGCCCCATCTATTTCCCCAGTGACGGCTCCAGCGGTACCTTCGATAAGCCATCTCCATGGAAACAGCCCAGCAACAGGCTGGCCCCTCATGACCAATGAGAGCGTGAGGTGTCCCGGATTCTCCTCCAATGGTGGTGGTGAGCCTGGTGAGCTCAAGGTGAATGCTCAGGGAGGCGTGAGCACTTACATTCTGGTATATTTAGCAGCAAGCATCGCTGAATATCTCTTTCGCTCAGTCTCTGTCTCTGTCTTCCTGTGCTTCTGAATAATCTGGATGCAAAAATGCAATGCCTATTTTTTTCTCTTTTATATACGACAGCGCTGCATATATAACGTAAAATGTGTTGCATGGAAGCCTAATGTAAGTTAGCTTGGCAGAGTTGCTTTCTGAAACTCACCCAAAAGATAATAAAGTGAAATCAAAGAATATATAATATTCTTACTGTACTGAAGCCAAACAAAAGTATTCAACTATTATCTTAACATTACTTAATATATAATATTAAATGTTGTGTTCGTATTTGTCAGCGTATCTTTATTTTGTTAGATTTTATAAACCCAAAAAATGTAGTTCAATTTATCGCTTTTCACAATAAATTATTTAAAAGCGGTTTACAATGAAGTTTTACAGTCCTAAAAATACATTTTGGCATTTTCTGTTCTTTCAAGATCTTTCATCCTAGAACTTTCTAGGATGGACAAATGATGAAGCAGCTGAAAAGAAGCAGCTGTTCACACTACCAGCAACTTAGTCACTGCATGTTGTCAATGGCTGGAGGTGAGGTCGCTAGTGTGACCTAGTGCGACTTGGCGTTCCCACTACTGGTTGCCTAGTAATGTTTGTGAATGACATTCACGGATGCTACTCCATGTTGTAGAAAAATCTGTTTTCTTGCCGCTAAAACAAACAAATTTTGGACGGAAAACTCTATATATATATGGAATCAGTACATAAAATGCCTAATATTAAAGATAAATGAGAAATAGCGAGTGCTCTTCGCTGCGATTTATCTGCAGCTAAAGGGTAAATGCCGGTCTATCTGGTCTCACGAAACCATTCAGGCAGTAAGGCAAGTATCACTGTATGTACACGGAGACATACCATCCTTCATCCTGCCTCGGCACTGAAAAGCAACAGATCATGTGCGCTTCACTGACTTCACTCCTATTGGTTGAAAGTCGTTCTTCATTTGCATAAAGCTGAACATATCTCAACTTTGTCACGTCACTGGACATGCCCCATCCGGTCGCCAACAGTCGCTGTCGTTCATGTCACCTGAAATCGCCCACTCTCTATTGAAATTAATTGGATTGTGTTGCTTTGTCGTTGTGTGTCACTTGTAGTGTGAACGGGGCATTAGGCTAGAGTCCTCCTCAGTATTGAACACTAGAATGAGAGGGCCTAGTAAGTGTGCATGGCTGCATCACAAATGTTCCCACCCCCACCGTCACGGCACAACAATGCTATTAAAATTTTCTTTCTGAAAAAATACTTTGTATTAACCGCCTTTATTATGAATGCAATACAGTGAATGACAACCATCTGTGGTCTCCCAGTGGCTTACATTATTGGCAGTTTAGTATCAAGTTATTAATGTACACCAAAACATAGCATGGTGTTCATCTCTGTATATTTTTTACAATATTTTTTCTTATATCATAATGAACTCAATGCTCAGTGCCGACTCATTTTCGTGCATTGGAATGTGTGCAATGGATTGTGGGTGATTGAAGGATGCGAAGGATACACTCGATGCGTCCTTCAAATGAGCTGAATGAAGAACACAAAACGAAGTCTGCCTTCTAAGGATCCTTCAAATTAAGATAGCCTTCATCTGTGCGTGATGATGTGGTAACCAAGATTTGCAGACTTTTACTAGGACTTTCGTTTGAGAAGTACCTCTCACTTTAGGCCTGACGGGATGGTTTTTGCTGGGAATGCCATACGTCACTAGGCGGTGCATGTCTTGTCATATCTGTAAATACAGAGAAGTTGCTCTGGCTACTTTGACACGTGTATGGAGTGGCATAGGTTAGTTTTCATAATGAGCGAGAAAGGTTGATATGGAGCACACTAAATCCCGAACCTCCAGTTTTAGAAAATGCCAAACAGAGGAGAGTCTGCAGGCAAAAAGAAAACAGAGCTCGTAATAAAACAAGAATCAGTATTGGCTTGGCTTTTGTGAGATGGCAAGAACTGAGGGATTTGAAATGTTGTAAAAGAGGTTGAGTATAGAGTAGAGAAGAACCCTCCTCCCTTTGCTTCGGGTCTTTAAGTAGGGTCCTCTTCCCTGCGAATTGGAGTGGTCATAGCTAGCACTTCACTAGCTACCCATGTTAGCAATAAGTTGTCGGAGTTGGAGTAGTACCCTCCTCCTCTTCAGGGTTTTAAGTAGGGTTCTCCGCTCCCCGGGTTACCTCTGTCCGATTTCTGGAGTGCTTAAGTCTTGAGGTCCTAGACGAGTCCCATTCTTTAGTCCCATTCAGCAGTTTAGAGTGGTTGTAGCTAGCACTCTGCAGCTCCCCTCGTTAGCATGTCTTTAGTTGTATCTGGGAGTAGAACCCTCCTCTACTGTGAGGTTCTTTAAGCAGGGTCTTCCTCTCCTCTGGAACCCTCACCTGACAAGGGGTGAGTGCTTCTTCACTGAATTTGGGAGGAGCTGGCTACCCTTGACTTTCCTAAGGGAGAGTATCCTAATGGAGAGTTAACTGTCCTGCTTCCCTTATAGGAAAGGTGACAGGCTAGGAATGGGAAAATAAAATTGTTCCTGTGCCATATTCCCTTAAAGGCAGTGTCTAGTGTAACAGAAACTGGCACTGCCAGACCTTTGATGTGTTGCCCTGCAAGGAAGGAAGGAAGGCTGTAAAGGCTGGGACTTTCCTTGTTTTGGGTGTGAAGCTTGAGTTTTGGCCTTTGGGAATTTGGTCACGGACAGTCATCAGGTGCATCTGAATCGGGGAAGCTTTTTTTGTGGTAGGGCTTGGATGTGGGAGACATTCCCCTCAGCATGGCGTAGTGGGTATTTGTTCCTCATAGTATCTTATTCAGATGCAGTACGAGTTTCACGATTCAAAAAGGAACCTCTCGTGGTCCAAATGTAACCATGGTTCCCTGAGAAGGGAAACGAGACACTGCGTCTCACTGCCATGCTTCAGGTAGGCCTGCCCACGTCTTCTTCATACAAAGAAGTTATTATACTCACTTGTTACCCTGTTATACTCCCGGGTCGCACCAGTAGTGACATCATGTACTGTCGTAGGCCAAAGAGATTGCGTTTAGACACATGCTTCAGACGCTGGTCATGTTGGTGATGTTCCCCAACAGGTGAGTAAGCTATTTTATTGAACAGATAAATTGCCATATGTAGCTCTCTAACAGTTTATTTTAAAGCATTATCTATAGTTATATTTGCCTGCACAAAACAACGTTCGGTGACACTTAAAGCATTTATGTATAATGGATTATAAAGGTATTCATAATATACTTTTATAATGTATTATATCTTTTCATAAATAAATGCATTATAATATTCATAGATTCCTTGTTAAATCTAAAATTGTTTGTTTGTTATGTTTTAATGCATTATACTTTCTAAAGGTCTATTATAATGCACTGTAAACCTGAATAAGTTGGCTAAACTGCTATTTATAATATTTGACTAAGCTAATTCTTACATTTAACTTAAAATATCACATTATCTCAAATTTTTAGGAGTGGAAACTTATTATACATGTGGTTACAATTATTCATGAGACCATATAATGAATTAAAAGGTGCATTACAAGGCATAATCAATGCATTCATTTATATATATATATATATATATATATATATATATATATATATATATATATATATATATATACACTCACCTAAAGGATTATTAGGAACACCATACTAATACTGTGTTTGACCTCCTTTTGCCTTCAGAACTGCCTTAATTCTACGTAGCATTGATTCAACAAGGTGCTGAAAGCATTCTTTAGAAATGTTGGCCCATATTGATAGGATAACATCTTGCAGTTGATGGAGATTTGTGGGATGCACTTCCAGGGCACGGCTCCCATTCCACCACATCCCAAAGATGCTCTATTGGGTTGAGATCTGGTGACTGTGGGGGCCATTTTAGTACAGTGAACTCATTGTCATGTTCAAGAAACCAATTTGAAATTATTCGAGCTTTGTGACATGGTGCATTATCCTGCTGGAAGTAGCCATCAGAGAATGGGTACATGGTGGTCATAAAGGGATGGACATGGTCAGAAACAATGCTCAGGTAGGCCGTGGCATTTAAACGATGCCCAATTGGCACTAAGGGGCCTAAAGTGTGCCAAGAAAACATCCCCACACCATTACACCACCACCACCAGCCTGCACAGTGGTAACAAGGCATGATGGATCCATGTTCTCATTCTGTTTACGCCAAATTCTGACTCTACCATCTGAATGTCTCAACAGAAATCGAGACTCATCAGACCAGGCAACATTTTTCCAGTCTTCAACTGTCCAATTTTGGTGAGCTCGTGCAAATTGTAGCCTCTTTTTCCTATTTGTAGTGGAGATGAGTGGTACCCGGTGGGGTCTTCTGCTGTTGTAGCCCATCCGCCTCAAGGTTGTGCGTGTTGTGGCTTCACAAATGCTTTGCTGCATACCTCGGTTGTAACGAGTGGTTATTTCAGTCAAAGTTGCTCTTCTATCAGCTTGAATCAGTCGGTCCATTCTCATCTGACCTCTAGCATCAACAAGGCATTTTCGCCCACAGGACTGCCGCATACTGGATGTTTTTCCTTTTCACACCATTCTTTGTAAACCCTAGAAATGGTTGTGCGTGAAAATCCCAGTAACTGAGCAGATTGTGAAATACTCAGACCGGCCCGTCTGGCACCAACAACCATGCCACGCTCAAAATTGCTTAAATCACCTTTCTTTCCCATTCTGCATTCAGTTTGGAGTTCAGGAGATTGTCTTGACCAGGACCACACCCTAAATGCATTGAAGCAACTGCCATGTGATTGGTTGATTAGATAATTGCATTAATGAGAAATTGAACAGGTGTTCCTAATAATCCTTTAGGTGAGTGTATATATATATATATATATATATATATATATATATATATATATATATATATATATAATGCATTATACATAAAGGCTTTAAGTAAAGTGTTACCCAATGTTCTTCCAAAAATGCATGCAGTTTTGTTTTTAACCACTAAACATAGTGCACTCCCAAAAAAAAAAAAAAAAAGTATGCCTTTTTAAAGATTTACGCAATTTAATTAATAGTAAAATTACATAAAATTAAATTGAATAATTCTTACATATTTTAAGTGAATAATTGATTAAGGATTGTTTAATAATTCAATTAAAATACCTAAGGATTTGAACCTAAGAATTTTACTATTAATTAAATTGTATAAATCAAAAAAATATTTGATAATGTGACTTGTGACTTTTGGGCCCTACTGCACATTTCCTCATAATGGCTGTTACAAATACAGTAACCATAATAAGAAATATGAAATCATGGTCTCAAATAACATTAATGCACATATCAGTAAAACAGCAAGAGCTGCAAGTCAAACCTTTATCATTCACAGAAGATGCACAAAATGATCATTTGTAGATGACTCTGGTATGAAGATTGAACAGATGACATGCTGTAAGTTAACCCACATATAATATTGCATGGTGTCATCAATTGCTTAAGTCATCATCAGTTGTGTAATGACCTTAAAAAATACAGACAAGAAGCTTTTGATTGTTTACACATCTATAAACAGTACAGTCATTTAATCAACAGCAATTTAATCATGCACTGTGCTGCTCAATATCCTTTTTGAATTACTTTGATGCAAAGCAAAATGAATAGTGTTTTAACACTGATGAATTTGTGTATGTGTTTAGTGTGCTCACCTTTCACACTGTGCATCAGTGTGACAGTGTTTCATTGGCCAAAGATTTCTATTGACATCCCTGTTAGTGTGCACCTGTATCATTTTGAGCCGACCCAATCGTTCCAGCCTTTCTCGTTCAAACCTGCATCGATCGTGTGAAACTAGGGCGATATATAGCTTTATACTTCTTATTGTGAAAGACACCTTTATGAACATTTTCAAGTTACACCATTTATGGGATTGTGTGTGCAGGTGTGTGTATTGTGTCGTGAGACTGCATTCTGTACCAGTGCCAGTCATCTCCAGTCACGTGACCTGCCTGCCAATGGTCTCCTAGCAACCTGCTCCCCTCCCCCTCCCTGTTGTCCCCTCTCCATCCATTCCTCTCTGTGTTCTGTTACTCCGGAGGCTGTGTGTATACGCGTGGGAGTGGACGTGATCGAGTGAGCCAGCGAGGTACTCGGTTATTTATAGATCTGATGGATAAGTGGTGGGGGAACTTCGTGGTTGCTAAAATTAAACCATTTTTCACGACACTGCCCCAGCCATCCCCCCGTTACACATGCACACACTCTGATCTAGTCTTTTCTTTACACACACACAAAACACGCATCCTCCCTCTGCAAGTTTCATTCATGACGCTGATGAGAGTGAGAAGAAAAATGAAGGAGGGTTGCCACGAAGGCAAGGTGCAATAGAGCTTAACAAATGACAGAATCACTCGATAATGGTTGTTCTGCAGTCGAGTTCATTGAGTGCATAGCTTCATACTTTAAAGCAGTGTGTGTGAGGGGTTTAATTATATAGTTAGTTATTGTATTAAATTAGTTTAATTTTAATGCTACAATTTGATTGCATTTGTGTCATACATTTCACTCTGTTTTCACTCTGTTCACTCAAGACTTTTTCTCCCTGCATTAAAAAATGTAATGTTGATTATGCTTCTGACATGTAGATTCAGCCCTATAGTTGGACTTGTAAATAATCACAATAATATTTTTGGTAAAATATTTTAATGTTCTTTAAGAATACCTTTAATAATTTTTACTACAAAACTATGCCGTGAACATAAATCTTTAATTAGACATAAGTTGTCATATGAACAATATAGCTCCATATAAGTCTCATGACCCTAAAGTAGCCCATGCATAAAGTGTCAGGTTCGTTTTCAATAGTAGGCCTGTTTTCTGTACATTACCGAAATGTCTTAGTTTGAACATTCACTGACTGAGCGATGTAGACTCTTACTCACGAAGGAGTTAAGGTCCGTACACACCAAAAACATAAAGAAAACTATAACAATAACTAGTGCTTGGTAGATTACAAATTACATGACACAAATTGCAGTTAGTAACACAATCCATTACATTACAAATTTAAGGTAATATAATATAATAAAACTCCTTTTAGATACTTTTGAGCTAACTCGATTATCACATTGAAATAATCTAAATAGAGTACTTACTAAAAAAAACATTTAATGTCATATGACCCAAGGCCGTAACCATGAACCAGGCGGAACCATTGGGGGTGTTGAGGGGTGGGGGTGGGGGTATTGGTCTTATTGGTTTATTTAAAGGAATGAAATTATTAAAGGATTAAAAGGGATTTAAGGAAATAAAGAAAAAGCGGTAAAATAAGAACGGTAAAAATTCCAGTTCTACTGTATTTATGAAGCTATTTGCAAATTATTTATTTTTTAAATATGCAAAGACTTTTATTTTCGTCTGCCTAATATGTAAAAATGCTAAAAGTTTCTTGTCTTGTCAAATTCAGTTATGATTTACATAAATAATGTCATATTTATTCATTCAAAATGGTGAAATTTCATAAAAATGTGCATCACTTGATATTACTGTTGGTTGCTGAACATCTTTATCATAAAACAGTTGTCAAATGTTAAATGTTTAGCTACTTACATCTTACGATGCACTCTTTCTCTTCTATAACTAAAGTGTCGCGTTGGAATTCGCAGTAACAGTAAGCCCCGCCTTCTTTGATTTGATTGGCCACCTCACTCATTCTGACAGTGACGAGCGCTGTTAGAACGCTGAGGCAGACCAACCTAAAAATTTAACATTTTACTTTTGTCATCCTAGCAACAAAAGTGGTGTGTAATGGAGAGCAGCAGAGCAGCATCAACAATATCAAATATTGGGAGGGACAATTTATCCATTTCTAATTATTCGGGGGGACTCCCCCTCAATGTCTATGGTGGTTACGGCCCTGATGTGACCATTAACTGGCATCAGCGAACTGTGAATTTTATTATTATTGACATTTTATTACTGACCTTAGGTCAAAGAGGTTCAGCTGACAAAAAAGTTGGGGAATCCCTGCATTGTATGTAAATATGTGATGACTTGAATGTGTTTGAAAGACAAAAGCCTTCCAAAGACCGTAATGCATGATTAATTGTCTCACTGAGGAATAATTAAAATAATTAATATGTCTACACTACATTCTCGTGTAAAAGGAACATGTAATACGATATTTAACGAAACCGCCTATGGATGAGCACAAAGGCGGAATTGTAAGTCTGATCGCTTGAAATAATAGTTCACTTTTCCTCGGTAAACCACATGCCCTGAAGTTCCAGTCACAAATGGTGCGGGAGGAGTTTGTTAAAACCACTAAGCTAAGTTTGATCAAGAGTCCATGGAAAATAGTTCATTGGTCTTTTCATTAGGCTAGGCCTACAGTTTGTCTTAATTACCATAGTGAAATGATGGGGAGAAAATGGGTCAGATGTGTGAAATTATTCTTTATTTGTGGATTTGAAACCCTAAAATAACCATCTCATTCAAATATACAGACCATGTGCAAGCTGATCTCAGACCTGCTCACCATGGTGCAGCCATATATTCTCCGCCTGATTGTTTTCTTTGTTTGTGTGATCACTGGCATGGAACCATTTTGGATAGGATTTTTTAAACTGAGCACTAGGACCCAGTGGGGTGTGAAAGACTGTACGGGTGTAATTAGAGGCCTTTGTTATTTGTGAGAAAATGTTGATTGGTATATAATGATGGGAGGTTGGCCATCACTGCTGTTGCCTGTGGTGGCTTGTGGCACATAGTCTGATTGATTGATCTCCTGCAATGACAAAAGACGATTTAGCTTGCCTCTTCCAGTGGGCTGAATTGATTTTTCTTATGTATGTAACTGCCCTGTAGGATGTGTAAATGCAGTACACTGCTAAAAACGGACTGAATGTTGATAAAGAAGGTAGTTTAAGACTAAACAATATTTCTGAGTCGTTACATTATGTCCTGAGTGGTTGTCAACTGAGAAGTTTTTAGTGTTGCTATGAGGTTGCTAGAATGTTAAGTTGGCTGTTAGGGGGTTGCACAAATGTTTCTGGCTACACAAGCTCATTTTTGTGCATCGGTGCATTTTGAAATTGGTCAGACTGCAATTCATAACTCAATTCAATGGTTCTTTTTTTTTTTACTATGGGCATTTTGATCCTGTGGACTTTTAGAAAACCAACTCTCCTAAAACATACTTTCACATTCTAACTAGTGAATTTTAATTTGCCCACTAACAATATCCAACAGTGCGAATACATGCATCATATCTGTCCTTTTTCAAGTGATGCACTGTATATGTTCATAACATTTTGTGGTGAAAATTACATTTTGGAATAAGATTAAAAGATTAATAAAATTATTAAGGCTAATTGTATGTATCCTAAGTACATACAAATAAAAATACAATAAAAACAATAATATTGTGAAAAATTATTACAATTTAAAATATTTTTTCTAATTTAATACATTTTAAAATATTATTTATTTCTGTTATGCAAAGCTGAATTGTCAGCATCATTCCTCCAGTCTTCAGTGTCACATGATCCTTCAGAAATCATTCTAATAGGCTGATTTGGTGCTCAAGAAACATTTCTAATTATCTATTATTATAATGATACTATTATTATGTTGAAAACAAACTGCTGCTTCATATTTTTGTGGTATTCTTTGATTAACAGAACATTCAAAAGAGCTGTATTTGTTTAAAATTGAATTGTTTGTAACAATGTAAAAGTCTTTCCTGAAACTTTTGATCAATTTAATGCATCCTTGCTCAATAAAAGTATTAAAGGGATAGTTCACCCAAAAGGAAAATGATCCCATGATTTACTCGCCCTGAAGCCATCCTAGGTATTTATGACATTCTTCATTCAGACTAATACATTGGAATTATATTAAAAAATGTCCTGGCTCTTCCAAGCTTTATAATGGCAGTGAATGGGAGCCCAAAATTTGGAGCCCAAAAAAGTGCATCCATCAATGGGGGGTTTAATAAAGGCGAAACGAAGCGAAACAATGCATTTGTGTAAGAAAAATATCCATATTTAACACATCCGTATTCAACGACCTTCCGTATTCAACGTAAGGTGTAGCGCCTCTTGGAGTTCAAAATGCTTACGCTACATCCAACGTCATTATCGCGCCAGTTGCGCTTTTTTCGTAAATTTAAACGGAAGGCAGTCCCATCACTTCGTTTAAGAAGGCCTTTCTTAACCCCCCGGAGCTGTGTGGATTACTTTTATAATGGATGGATGCACTTTTTTGGGCTTCAAATTTTGGGCTGCCATTCACTGCCATTATAAAGCTTGGAAGAGCCAGGACATTTTTTAATATAACTGATTGTATTCGTCTGAAAGAAGAATGTCATACACACCTAGGATGGCTTGAGGGTGAGTAAATCATGGGATCATTTTCATTTTTGGGTGAACTATCCCTTTAATTAACTTGTAATTAACTCAACTGCATTAAGTTGAAGAAACACACCCGAGTACACACCCGTTCTCAGCATCTACAGCCATTTTTCAAGTAAACTACTATCATGGTGGAGCAACAGTTTTCTGATTTTCTGACCAAATTATTATTAAGTGTTAACGGTCAGCTACTTAAATAGCACACTTGGTTTAAAGCCATTTGAAGGTATCTCTATCGCCCCCTTGAGCAGTGAATGTTGCCGTCACAGCAAAACAAAAACATATATTGTATTGAATAGGATGTATGCTTGCAATGCTTTTGGTAGTTTGTGTACTTGCATGAATTATGCTTCTGCCCTAAGAATAAGCAAGCACGATTTTTTATGACACCGGGGAAATATGAAGTCTGCTTCCCTTTCCACAAAATGCATTTCCTGTTAAATGAGGTGGCACATCGTGCAGGCTATCCCCTGTGTGTTTGTCCTATACCTCAACCTGCCAGTAATAGTGTGTCATTGGTCCGGAAGACCACCTGTCAAACCCATCCATGTGTAAAACAAGGAGCGGAGGCAAGAGAGAGGAAGCGAGATAAAAAGAGGAAGAAATGACTCGAGGAAGAAATGACTCGTTCATTGATGTGTGCTTTTTTCTTTTCCAGCCTCAAGCTCTTTACTACAAATGCAGATTATGAAACATTTACGCACATGAAATGTAGTGAGCGCGAGGGGGAGGAGGTGAGATGGAGGGACGTGGAGGGGAGGGGACGGGGGAGAAATGGGGGATGCCGAGCATAGTCACCATCCGCTGCAGGATTGGTGTGTTTCCCGATCAACATGCCGCCATCAATCTTTCTCTCTCTCTCTTTCTGCTCTTCATTTCGTCCTCTTCCTCTCTGCTGAAACCCATTTATCATTGCCTCTCATAAACCCTTGTTTTCAGTCATTCTGTTCCCTCTTCATCAAGGTCGCTGGCAAGGACGTTCAAAGCATCTCCTCTCTGATTGGCCGACTTTCTGGCTAAGGCTTAAAGAGACAAGAGCATTTAAAATGGCAGCCATGTTGGATCCTTATACAAATATTTCGTTTTTTGATGAGACTTAAATTCAAAATAACCAGGAAGGATTAACATAACGTGCTCAGTGTTTCTTGTCTAACAACAAAAACTGCATAATGCTCATCATAATGCAGGAAGATTTCAGCATATCTGAAACAATCAAAGGACAGGACAAGGTTATAAGGGTTTCGCATTTACAAGCAGACTACAGCATTGATCATGAGGAGGCTAGTTTTTGCCTTGTGCTTTACTATGACCTGATCTTATCGCTTTGGAGATGTACAGAAGAAGAAAAGGACTAGATGAAAACTAAAAGAGGAAAAGGAGATGTAAATTAAAAAGCCTGTTTGCTTAGCATAAGCTCTAGGTTTATGGGTCATGGGTTAAAATAAGATAAAGGGCACTGTGATTTTGTCACATGTCTTGCATAGAATCAGTGGTTTTTATGGAGAAACCAAAGCTTGCACGTTTTGTGCTAGATACATCAGCTTAGCAAACCTAGAGGAATAATGATGGAGGGTGGCTACTGTCTCTCTCTCTCACACACACACCTTAGTGCACATACTGTACAACATTTTGCCATGTAAATTGAATATCCAGATTCAATTTAATCTTGCCACAAAAATAAATCTATCCTAGCTGGACAGAAATCCAATTGCATTCGTTTTAATGCATTTCATGAATATTAGGACTCATGCATGGTTACTGAATGTTTTGACATTTTACGTCTCCGGTCAACATATGGCTAGTTCAACCTTCTGAAAAGAGAATTTTGTTCCGGTGACATTTTCCTTTGCATTTGTTATGCAAAATGGCACCATCCTCTTCCGTGCTTTGTTTGTCTGAGTAGATCTGGAAACGTGTACTATAGTCGTCTCATGTGCATCATTTGTCAATTTGTGAAAAGAGAACATGCAAATAATCTCTGTTAATTCATTTCAGTCGCTGTAGAGGAAGCGTTCCAGACAAAATGTGTGGGGGGAGGAAGGAGAACGACAAGAGGTGCTTAGCAAGAAAGAGAAGAGGAGGGTAAGAACAACAAAAAAAAAACTAGCTTGAAGGCAGATTAGGCGCTCCAGAAAAACGAGAGAACGAGAGGCATTAGCAACCAAGTCATGTTCATGTCAGAGGAAGTGTGAACATCTTACACATCTTACACTAGTTCAAGCATTAATATTAGCTTGGGAAGCACAACAGTTTCCATGAAAGCTTAATGAGTCATGTGAATATGAATGATGGTAATAGTTAAGACATCATTGGCTATAAGGTGTTTTGATCAGATGCATGAAGCTAGATTCTAGTGTTCATACACACACATCCAAACTCAGCAATCAGCCCTCACTCAGGGGGTTATGTAACAGCAGGTGTGTGTGTGGGTGCATGGGTTTTGACTACAGTGGTCCTCCCAATCTCACAGGAAAACGTAAGTATTTTACAAGGTGATGATTTCGTATGAATTTGTACACTTAGATTCATGCCAAAGCGTACAGTTTTCAAACAAATCTCATTTCAGAATTAGCCACCAATTCAGCAAAACGTAAAATAGTTATGAATTTTGCTGTGAGATTGTGAGAAATAACCTAGTGTCAGCAGTCAACAGTCCCCATGAGGAAAACAGTCCCCTTAATGAACATACTGTTAATTAAATGTTTTAATAAAAACTTAAAATGTTTGTATGAGGATATGTTTAGAGGTACTGTAGATAGAAAATCATTAATAGTTAAATCATTAGAAAAATGTCAGGGTTTGATTAGATGAAAGGAGGGGTACAATAAGGATCTTTCTTAGCAGTATGTATTTAAGCAAAACAAACATGATTAAAATATATGCTGGGGAACCAAACCATCCAAAAACAAAAAGAACGGGCTTCCAAGAACTGAGACACAGGGCTATGAATATACAAAATGAGGGGTAAAACAAGGAACAGGTGATGCTGAAGAACCAATGAGTATCCAAGATCACAAATGAACAGGGACTAAACCAGCAAAGACACTGGTACCACTTTATTTTAAGATGACGTAGTTGCATGTTAATAACTAACTAACCCTAACCCTTATCATAACTTTATATTAAGTACAATGTAACTACATCACCTTAAAATAAAGTGTAACCAATAAATACAAAGAACCAAACTAACAGCTGAAGTGTTTTAAAATCTTATCAGATTTTCAAAATGTGAGAAACCACAAAGGCACACTTCATATGCACTTCCGGTTATATGGCCTTACAATGGCTGCCGCAGAAGGGTGCTCGCGAGTGTCCCCTTTGCAGTCAATATGCATGCGCATTCCACAGCAGACTTCTTTCTGACAGTCACTAAAGTGTGGACTCGTAGGAAGAGTGAAGGGTGCCATTTGGGACCGTGCCGTCACGCCAAACTGCCTGAACGCAATTGTGGAATTGTGGTAGCTAGTTGTAAACAAAGCATGGCAGACCGTATGGGGCTTATGCTCATTTACAATCATTTCTATCGCCAAAGGTGCTTACTCCTTGCTTGTTTGAGGGAAACAGGGGAGAAAAAATGGTGCATAAGGCAAGAGAAGCTGTTATACCTTTTATTTTACATTATTTGTATATTTGGAAATGTATTTGCTATACGACTTAACAAATAAACTTAATAAACAGTAATCCGTAGGGACTGCCATTGTTGTTTCGCGGACTATGTGACGTCAGAGCTCGTAACTGGGAGTACATCGATCTGGTATGAGTTCACGGGTGGGAAGTCACTTGTTTGACTGCCGTTCCAGTGCACTTTCATGGGTAGAAGGTTGGAAAAACAAGGGTTACGGGTTGCCTGGAACGCAGCATAAGCCCTCAGTTTCACTCTGGGGCCCGTTTCAATAAGGAGGTTTTGGGTTTCAGATCAGCTGAACTGAGTTAGTTCAATCAAGTCTGAGGGTGCGTTCCATTCGACTGTAAGTGGACTGCGAAGTGGACTTCACAGGGTATTCCGTCATCTTAAGTGAGATTCCAATCCAAAGGGAGCAAACATGTTCAGTTCGAAGGGTACTGCAAACGGTGCAGGGAAGAAGGGAACATCGATACATCACTTCACAGGAAGTGGAGAGTGAAAATCACCCAACTGTTATTACGCGGCACATCACCTGTCTGAACTAACGATGGAGCAGAGCCGGCTCTGCGAAGAGTTTACGGATGCACTTGAATATCCATAGTTATTATACAAACAGTATTTATGAATGGTTATGGCAATAATTGTTACATTCGCATATTATATTTTATGAATATGTAAACAAATTAAAAGTGTTGAGAAGCAGCTGAAGGCTGTCATTTAAAAAAAAATATGTTTTACTTTATTTTCCTCAGGAATGTTTACTATGCAGCTGCACTTGGGAAAGAAAGCGCACAAGATGAGACCGCTACAATGACCATTGATTAAGAATACATTTATACACAGTTAACCAAATCTAAATGTATTTTCATATTGAATGACAGGTGCAGTTTAAAATCTGTTCATAGTCAATACAGGTATATGTGTGTTTTGTAAATGTATATGCTTATTATATGGTTTTAAATCTGAAAGTAAAGTAAATTACAACATTACTTTGTTATATCATAATCTGCGCGACCCGGTTTTTGACTTTCTTTAATGACGTTGCAGGGCGTTCCAAATGAGCGATTAGGGAGCAGTGAACACCCTGTCGACCCTGTTGAATGGAACGCACCCTGAGTTAAGCGCGTGCACCACGTCTATGGAAAAACCATGATCGATGGAGCTCCAAAATTATGATTCACCATAGCAACAGCACCTGACAAAAGACGTCTGCATACTTCCGGATCAATGTATTAATAACGTTAATTCTTAATTAGTTTAATTTTCATGGGATCCCACAGGCAAAAAAATAATGTGGCAGCAGCTAAAAAAATGAAGTATAAAAACACAATTCAATCAGGTAAAGCTTTAAGCATGAAAGTTTCATGGGTGTAGGTTTCATGACTCTACAAACATTTGACATATTAAATAAATATCATTCAGTGTCTATTTCAATGTGCAGCAGCTTTTCACACATAGTCTATGCTCTTTTCACATAATTAAATGTTCTCTGATCCCACCTGTTACATTTCTGAATTGGGGTAGTGAAATTAAGATTTGACTTCTACTCAGGCCAGCCAAACACCAGCACCACTGACAGATGCAGAGGAGATGGAGGAAGAATATTAAAGATGCCACAGACGTGCAGTACACCGTGTCATAACTACACGCGACGCGATAAGATTCCAGCGACAAGCAAAATGTCTGTCCACATCAGGCGTTACGATGCGACGGCGAGATGCAACAAATCAATCAAAACCACAGCCAATCAGAACAGCGTGTGGGTGGGCTCTTGCAGCAAGTATACGGCACCAGAGAATAATCTTGACTAGCTTTATTAAATTGACACTTTAAAAATGGGGAGGAGACTGAAAGAAACTCTGGGTTTACCAAAGAAAACCCGCTCCCGACCAGGTTAGGTTCACAGAATAAGTTGGTAACTGATTCTGAGTATAAGTTACCACTCTTTCAGAAACGTGCTTGACTTACCCTGCTTTCTCAGGTTTGATATATCTCCCATTCTGAAACGGAAAACCCAGAGTTCCCCTCATTTCAGGGTCAACATACTCAGAGTTTTCGCTTATCCTCCTTTCTGAAACGGGCCCCTGGTCTTTGTCCTGTATTGTTTAATGGCAGTGTGTCTATGTTTCCCTGAATGTTCCTGTCAGGCTTTTTGGATTAAAGATTATTGGAATTGAATTTTTCATGGTGCGCTTCTCTTCAGCCACTCAACCGTGACACCTGCATGAGACTGAGAGTAAATATGAAAATGACACAATAAATCAATCACACATCTATAAACATTGACCAACATTTGTTTCACGGACAATCTGGTTTCTGCAAGTCTATAAACAGCACAGTACTCCTAATGTTGTTTGTGATGTAAAATTTTAATGTAAAATTTAGTTGTTTACCACTGTAAAACTAAAAGTGCTTGAATTACTCAGTTGTGTACTCAACTTCAATAAATATTTCACAAAGTTTTCCTTATATTTAGGCACTGGAGAAGGTCTTTAATGTTCTAGCATGGGCTCCATTAAGCACTTCGCTTCAGCTCCAATTTCCTGCAGCCACCATGAAATTGGTCTTCAAAAAGCTTTATACGTTATTTAGGGAACTGCCCATTTTTGTACTAAGATCTACTGATGATGGTGTCGTGCGCTCACCAAAACAAATGGTGATCAGCACAAATCACGTTTATCCTTGTTGCAAGTGAACCTGAATTTGACATTTGTATAAAAACACTAAAACAAGCATATTTGTTTTTATACCAGAACTATGAGTATATGATTACCTGCTCTGTATTATTTGCATTTAATGATGAATGCAATAATGATGAATGCAAGAAGCTGCATACTAAAAAGCACATGGAAATCCAACTGGGACACTACAAAATCTACAAAAGGGACACTCCAACAATGTAGCCATATAAACTTCCGCAAACTAGAGGTTTCTTGCATATCTAGAAAAAGACGAAAATAGATACAGCACTGACTCATATTAGATGACTTCTTGAGCATGCAACTAAAGAACAATGTGTCATGTCTTAAGCTTTAACTGAACTGTTTCTCTTATGAAGTAATGACCATTAAAATCACTTCAGGGATTGATAAAGCATTTATCTATGGCTTGAAGATATTATGTATCATTAGCTGCAGGATTTTATAGAACGGCAAAAGAAAAACTAAGAAAAAAATCACTCATGAGCCCCAATAGTCTTTGTGCACTTCAATCAAAGAAATGTGAGCCTAGAGTCTGTTTTAAACTGCACTTTCATGCGAAGACGAATGATTAGACACATCGCCTGAAACTTCAGCACTTCAGAAGTATTGGCTTTAATTAGAAGTTTTAGCTTAGCGAGGTTAATTAAATATGTCCTTCAGCCCCCGACTGCACCTCCACATATCGTTTTCTCAATATCTTACTAGCTTGATTAAGGGGAAAGGTTACATAGCAGCTGTTGCTATGGGGACCTGATGGAGAATGAAATGGAAAAGAGGTTAAGTATAGGCTTGGATGCTGTCAGCTAATTTGTTCTCAGGAAATGAAGAACTTTGTTTACCAGACTCAATGGGACATAAACAGATAATAGCAAGTTTAGGTTGCAAAAAACGACTGTAAAAGATTTATTGATCGCAGCGCTGTATTTGTGTGTTGTCCTGGCCTTGAGAACACAGTTAATTAATTGTATAGATTGCACAAAGTATCTTATGTGACCACCACTACTGTTCTCTGAAGAACATTTTAAAATCTCTGTAATGTTCATCTAAGCACCAAGGTAAGTGAAGGTAAAAGTTCAACCAAATGTATTAATTGGGTTTTGTCACTTAGGTCAAGTTTATTCATCTCGTCTTTGTGTGATCATCTGGCTTTGAGTTCGCTCGGGGCATGTGCTCTTTTGTCTGCATGATACGCCTGCATAAAACCGTGTTTTCATTTCAAAACGCTCTCCGTCCACACTAGCGTTTCAAAAGCTCACTGAGATAATACAGACAGAACAAGACAGCCTAATCAAGTTATCACACATCATTTTATTTGACAAAATATCTCGGCATTCACAGATTCACTCAGCCTTCACCATTCACTCACTATAATAAAACTCAACTGCTCTCATGTTTTTGCCGCAGAACAGCAATTGCTAGTACATTTTCTTTGCAGAACTGTGATTATGAAGAGTGTGCAAAGTAAAATATTTGAGCAACTTTAGTGAATAGCACATGACAGGCACAATATGATGTTTTATTTACAAAGTTCGGGAGGAGCACGTTCAGATAATTGACAGGAGTGGAGAGCACTCAGCCAATCAACAATAAGATGTGTATATATATATATATATATATATATATATATATATATATATATATTCAGCAGTCTTACCTCCGTTTGTTGACAGTTTATCTGGAGGGTATTCCAGAAAGCAGGTTATGTGCCATACCCGGGTATGTTTAAGAGTAAGCAGATAATCTTAACTTTCAGTTCCAAAAACGGAGGTAACTTTCAGAGTATGTAAGTAACCATGGCAACTCACTCTCTGAACATAACCTGCTCCGGAGCAGCTCATGATCCAGGGTTAGTTTGCTTAAGAGGTATTCAGATGCATGTTATATAATTAATATAGTTATATAGTTACAGTTATATAATATACAATAGTATATATACATTCTAAAGCACTATTATAACAAGGTAATGTTTAAATGTTAATTCAGTTCAAATATTATTTATTTTATTGTCATCTCACACATGGATCTGCATTCAATTATTAGCATCAAACAAACAACATAATCCTCATTCTCAGTGAATAAAGATTACTTATTAAATGAAAAGGTTGAAAAATGGTTGCACAACCACCAAATAGGTGGCGATGTGCACTAAACAGGTTATGTAAATAGCCATTAAACAAAAGAAGAGGAAGTAGAATGGCATGCTTTTTCTTAGCATCTGTTTCCATAGTGAATCATCGATTCATCGCTCTGTTGAGAATGTCTTGTGTTCATGGTTAACATACTCTGAGTTGTCTGAACTTACTCCTGGACGCCTTTTTGGAACCAGCATAACTTGAGTAAGCAAGGTTTGGGTTAATCAACTGGGAGTTCATATGTGACGGTAAGTTAATCTTGCTTTCTGGAATACTTCTCAGCATCCCTTCACCACCCATTCTCTACACTTTTAGTTCTAACCACTTACATACACAGGGGAGTACTCTGGGTTCGGGCAAAATTCTGAGCTCGGAGCCCTGCCCCGGGACAGCACGCCAAATACGCATTTAAATTTGACTCCCTCTAAATTATATGTAAGTGTACAAATGGTATAAACATGAGTACAATAGGCATCACATGACTAAACATGCTTCATCTTTTCCAAATACCTCCGTATTCACAGTCCACACTACAATGCAAACGTTTGTAACATTTTCAGATTCATCCGCTTCATTTTCGTAAGTAAAAACACCGTCTCAGTGTGGACGGAAGGCCAAAACGGAGAGAAAAAGATGCGTTTTTAAACGAAATTACTGTGGACAAGGCCTAAGTGCGGAGCGTGGTGTTCAGATCCCGAGACTTCTGTAGTTCGGTTTTTGTCGCGTGTTGGACATTCCTGCTCCATGTTTTGTCTCTTTTTGTGAGTGCACAGGTTGAGTGTTCACTCACGCATTGTGCACTTTTGTCTTGTGTGTTTTGTCGAGTGCCTCGTTTATGCCTGTGTATTCCAGAAAGCAAGGTTATCTTACTGTCAAACATACCCGGAACTCTCAGGTGATTAACCCAAACCATTACATACTCAAGGTATGCTAGTTCCAAAAACACTTCCTGGGTTAAGTTTAGCCAACTCAGACTCTCAGAGTATGTTCATGGTTAACACACAAGGGGCCAGATTTACTAAACCGGGCAAATTAGCATGAGGGTGCAATTCCAAAAAAGCGCCAATGGGAGTGGAAAGTTCAGCGTGTGATCCACTGACAATTAAAGAACACAGACGCAGCCGGATCATTTCCATAATGACCAACGCAAACTACCACTTAGCGCCTGGTTTAAGACGTGATTTTTTTGAGTGTTAAATAATGGCACAAATACCAGTAAATTGACGAGTGCAAACCTTTGTAAATCACCTTGCACCTTGCCTCCCATAAATTTTGCGTCTGAAAGGGAAACTCCTACAAATGCATAAGGTCTGCCTTTTCAGCACTAGTTTTTCTCTGCGCGTCTTTAGTAAATCCTGACAGTAATTTTTTAATGCCAAAATGCGCTGATGCATGCTGTTAGTAAATCTGTCCCAAGACATTCTCAACAGAGAGACAAATTGACGAATCACCATTGAAATGGACACAGCGGAAAAAGCATACCATACTCCTTTCATTTTCAGTTTAATGTCGATTTACATTCTTAGTGCATATCACAACCTCACTGGTGGTTGTGCAATAATTTTTCAATCTTTTCATTTAATCTTTAGTCTTTTTTAACTGTGAATACAGTGAAATCGTGTATGGTTGTAACATGGGGAGAGTTGTAACACCAATTCCACCACTCAGGGATAAGCTAGGAGTGATCATTTCATTATTTACCCCAACCATCCCCTTACATAAAACTAAAAACAGTTTATTTTTAATAATTTTACAGAATGCCTAGACAGTGGAAAAGAACAACAGATAGATGTGTGCCTGCCAGTGTTTTAAAAAAAAGGAACTGATGTGGTTTCAAAGAAGGGCAGGTCAGTCAGATGCAACGACAGTATTGAAATCCAGTGGTGAGGATTCTGAGACCTCAGACAATGACATTTTTATGTTCTCTGTATGGAGCCATTTGGCAACTCAAAGCCAAAGGAAGTGTGGGGTAAAATGGGGTTTCTGGGCCCACCAAGCCTGCACTCCAGGGTTAAAAACACAGATTTTTTTCACCATTGTTACTCTGATTGAGAATATTAACACATAGACACAAATTTACACATTTACATTTGTTTTTTTTTTTATATCTACATGTTATTTACACAGGTACACAGGAGTCAAGTGTTCATTAAGCATAATAAGGAAGATTGTGGACTCATTTACAGACACATGCACACACTCCTGAATCAAACAGAATGTGTATTTGAGCTGTGGTCAATCACAGAAAGAGAGGCATTGTTTTGTATTGTTCTTTTGGATTGTTCAGTAAACCTGCTGAAGCACATTGCATGGTGTGGCTGCTGTATTTGCTTCTTTTGTCTAATTCTTATAACTTATTTGTGTGGTAGTGGGGTAGATTGTAACAAAGGCATGCCATGTATTTGACATCATCATTTGACATAAGGGCTGTGATGTTCTTAAAGATGTTTGAATGGGTGCCTTTTGTTGTGGGTACTTTGTATAAAAGTTTAAGCCTAGTCTCTTAATGAGTCATGGGTGTGTTTTGGGCGTAACGTGCAATAAACCAATCAGAGTGTCATCTCCCATTCCCTTTAAAAGCCTGTCGTGCTTGCACCATGGCAAGTCGCTATTTATGAGCGGAAAGACTGAACACTTCTCCAGAGTGGCGCAGTCGTTTTCAGTTGAGTCAAAATAGCAACACGCCCACAATGTGCCTGAACACACCTCATTTTCAGACAAGCACGCACATGGGCGAACAGATGGGTGCGAATGCATTTGCTATTTAAACAACGTGGCGCTGGACATAAAAATTATAACTATGCAAAAAACACTTGCATCACGCCTGGCGTCACATTGCGCTGGGTGTATGATAGGGCCCTTTATAGGGCTACCCTTAGGAGACTGCACAGATGTGAAGAAATTGTTGAATAAAGTCGTTATTTTTGTTTGTTTTTTGGCACAAAAAGTATTCTCGTCGCTTCATAACATTAAGGTTGAACCAGGTCGAACTGGAGTCGCATGGACTATTTTAACATTGTTTTTACTACCTTTCTGGACATTGAAAGTGTTAATTAAATAGCTGTCTATGGAGGGATCAGAGAGCTCTCAGATTTCATCAAAAAGATCTTAAAAGATGAACAAAGGTCTTACGGTTTTGGAACGACATGACAGTGAGTAATTAATGACAGAATTTTCATTTTTGGGTGAACTAACCTTTAACCATGACCTTATTGTTACCTGATTATTGGCTTATCTGCCCCACCTGTTCTCCCTTGCTACCCTCCTAATTTCTTCTCCTATTTCTTCTCCTCATGTTCGCAGGCCTGTGCCAGTTCTTTGTCTAATCCCTCATGTCCTACTGTTTCTGTCTTGTCCTGTCCTGCCCGTGTCCAGCCCTGCCTTGCTTATTGCCGGCGTTTTTCCCTGTGGGGTAGTTTTTGTTTTATTTTTAATTACAAATAAAAGCCCATTGAAACTGGGCTGACATCGTTACTGTGTATCATCCTGTTATAAACCTGTTTGCACATTATACTCTTATACATTTGTTAACCACATATTTATAAGTCTACAGTTTACTCACTGCACAGTTTATTTCACTTATTTTATTCCACTTCTTTATTTATTTTTATTTTTTCTACTTGATTTATTTATAATTCTACATATATATATATATATATATATATATATATATATATATATATATATATATATATATATATATATGTAGAATTACATATATATGTGTTTTTAACTGTGAATTTGCACTGTCCATGGAGCAGACCTGTTTACATTTCACTGCCGGTTGTATATTCTGTATATAACTGTGTATGTGACAAATAAAACTCTTGAATCTTGAAAACTCTGCACTTAACCCAAAACTTGACAGTACATATATTTACTACATTGTGAGGTTAACTGCCTTATGTTAAGAGAATATATATATTGATGTCACTGATGGTAAAAATGCAGTAAAGTTTTCAAGATCCATCCTGAAAATATGATACTCTGATAATTGGTGTGACCCCGGTTGTTTTAGGCCTCATTAATCTATTCTTAGCACCTGGTGAAACGCTGTCTTCCTGAGCTTGTTTCATCTGTTTTACTCTTTTATGTTTATTTTCTCTCTCGATCCAGACTCTGATTAGATGGCTGACTCATTCTGTCTCTTCAGCTCATTTATATTTCTCTCATTTGTTGTGTTTGACTCACTTTTGCTCACTGCATTTAAAAATACCTGATCGTTTTGTTTCTGTTTGCCCTATCTGCCATCCCCCCTCATACACACAAATATCCAGTCTTTATGACTAACAGACAGCGGCAACATCCTTTTTCACCACAAGAAACATTCGCACACAACCAACACTGTCTAAAAACATTTAGTCTTTCATACTTACTGTCTACTTACTGTCTACTTTCAGTCTATTATTATATATTTTAAAATTGTATTATATTTTTTCTGTCTTTTTATCTGTAATACACCCATAGAGCTTTAAGATTCGGTCCATTTCGGGGATCAGGTAACACCATTGGGGGTGCCAATAAGCACATAGATTTTTGTGTGTAAAGGGTGTTAGGGCACCCTAAATTGTTATTACCACTCCCACTAGTTCCCCAAAAACAGGTTCAGTAAAAAGTGCACAAATCTGTATTTTGTTAGGGCAGTATTTGTGGCAGTCAAGAAATCATGCTGTGAAATGGGCAGATAGCATTGCTCAAACAAAAATTATGTTAGAGGAAAAATATAACCGCACACTCACTTCAGCGTTTCATGATTTTTTTTTTTTTGCGCCAATGCATTGTTAAAAGAATCAGTGTGTTTTGTAAATGTCACATTTTAAACTTTAATGACCAATTTAAAAATGGTATAACAAAATGTGCTAATTCACAACATTAATACATCCTTTAACGCATTTTTACGGATGGCGTTGAATGCTGAATCGATTCATTCAGTTCTAATAGTGCTTAATGCAAGCAGTGTCATACACAGACGGCATAGTGTCACGTTATCTAAAGGGGAAGTTCAAGTATCAAAAACTGCACTGAATCAGTATTTATTCTTATTACTTTCATGTGAAATGTAATAATAACACCTAATAATGTCTGAGAACAATTTCTTAGCAACAAGGGGTTGCACAAATATATATATATATATATATATATATATATATATATATATATATATATATATATATATATATATATATATATATTATTTACCCAAAATTATTCATACCCTTGGTAAATATGACCAAAGCAGGCTGTGAAAATAAATCTGCGTTGTTAATCCTTTTGATCTTTTATTTTAAAAATGTATAAAATTCTAACCTTTCATTGGAGAATAAGAATTTTAAATTGGGGTGTAGACTTGGAATGAATCTCTTTCCCGTTGTTTAATTCACGGGACCAGACACCAGTTGTTTTGTCAAGAGAATCTCTTTTATTTAATATTTTTGTCAGACATAGGAGAGAAAGACCGTTTCTGGAGAGATGTTATACGCAGCTTCTCTGTCGTTCTCCATCGTCCGTTCTCTGCTCCTCTAGACAAAGGATTGTGGTTTTATGCACCCAGAAGAACATATGGTTTCCATTCAAATGGAATGTAGCGAATTATTAAGTCAACATATGCATTGAAACTCCTCTCCCTGTCTCTGACATAATATGATACTTACACACACATGCAGTCTACAATCTAGCTCTCCCATGCCTTCTCCAACACACATGTATTTAAGAATATAAGAATTATAAATTATAATAAAAATAATAATACAAATACAAAATATTAACTGATTATGAATACTAATAAAAAGTAATATTGACTAGTAAAATTTGGTCTACAGGGGGGAAAATCTTATTATGAAATAAATGTTTTTCTCTAATACGCATGGCTCACAATTAATCATACCGTTTTATTCAATACTTTTTGCAACCTCTTTTTGCCAAGATAACAGGTCTGAGTCTTCTTCTGTAATGCCTGATGAGTTTGGAGAACACCTGACCAGAGATCAGAGATCATTTCCCCCCTCCAGATCCTTCAGATTCCCAGCTCTTCTCTTCAGTTCACCCCACTCATCTTCTATAGTGTTAAGCTCAGGGACTGGGATGGCCATGGCAGAAACTTGGTTTTGTACTCAGTGACACATTTTTGTGTTGATTTTGATGTTTGTTTTGGATCGTTGTCCTGTCGGAAGATCCGACCTTGGCCCATTATAAGATTTCTAGCTGGGACAGTCAGGTTTTGATTTTTTATCTGTTGGTATTTGCAAGAATCCATGATACCATACAGTTGCTTGTCATATAATTAGAATACTATCAAAAAGTTTATTTATTTCACTAATTCTATTCAAAAATTGAAACTTGTATATTATGTTCATTCATTACACTCAGACTGATATATTTCAAATGTTTATTTCTTTTAATTTTGATGATTATAACTGACAACTAAGGAAACGCCACCTGGTGCCACACTCTAATCAATGATTGGAAATTTGAGTCCATACCATCTCTATCTGGCAACAGTTCATTTGAATCACACTCAATCACTATCACTCACCCTGCTAAAATCCATGCTGTAGTTGTTTATCGCCCGCCAAGTCAACTGGGTCTTTTCCCCGAGGAGTTGGATATGTTACTCTCCAACTTTCCTGAAGATGGCACTCCCCTGGTACTACTCGGTGACTTCAACATCCACCTTGAGAAACACCAGGCTGCAGATTTCACCTCTCTACTCACCTCATTTGACCTTAAGCGAGTGTCTACTACAGCTACTCACAAATCAGGTAACCATTGGGACCTTATCTACACACGCTACTGCTCCACAGACAACACTTTAGTTACTCCATTGCACACCTCCGACCACTTCCTCATCTCTCTTAACCTCATATTGACTCCTGACACAACACACACTTAACCTCATACTGACTCCTGACACAACACACACTAATCCACAGATCACCTTTCAGTGTAATCTACGTTCGCTCTCCCCCTCTCGCCTATCCACTATGGTTTCATCCTCACTTCCTCCACTGTCTCAGTTCTCAGCACTGGACACTAACAGTGCTACTGACACTCTTTGCTCCACTCTAACATCTTACTTAGACAGCTTTTGCCCCCTTTCATCCAGACCAGCCCGCACCACCTCCTCTGCCCCCTGGCTGTCTGATGTTCTCCGTGAACATCGCTCTGGACATCGCGGCAGAGAGGAACTGGCGCAAATCGAAGAACTCTACTGACCTTATCTTATATCAGTCTCTTCTCGCTTCTTTCTCTGCAAATGTCTCCACTGCCAAAACTACATACTATCACAACAAAATCAACAACTGCTCTGACTCTCCCACACTTTTCAAAACATTCTCCTCTCTTCTTTGTCCTCCTCCCCCCACTCCGTCATCAACTTCTACAGCTGATGACTTTGCATCATTCTTCACAAACAAAACCTCATCCATCAGCAGCCAATTCTCCACACCACAAACTGACACACACATCTCAACAACCAACACACACATGCTCCCCTCCTTCTCTATGCTCTCTGAAGCAGAAAATCTCCCAACTCATCCTTTCCAACCACCCCACTACCTGTCCGCTTGATCCTATCCCCACTCACCTGCTTCAGGCCAATTCTTCTTCATTTACTCCTGCACTCACTCACATTGCCAATACCTCTCTTCACACCGGGACCTTTCCCACAGCATTTAAGTAGGCTCGGGTAACCCCACTGCTTAAGAAACCCTCTCTGAATCCAGCACTTATAGAAAACTACAGTCATGGTTGGTGTTCAACCAACTCTCTATGTTTCTTGAACAGAACAACCTCATGGACAACAACCAATCTGGCTTCAAAAGTGGCCACTCGACTGAGAGTGCCCTGCTCTCGGTTACTGAAGCACTGAGACAGGCAAGGGCAGCTTCCAAATCCACAGTACTCATCCTACTGGATTTGTCTGCAGCTTTTGACACAGTTAACCACCAGATCCTCCTGTCATCTCTCGTGAAGATGGGCATCTCAGGAACTGCTCTCCAGTGGATCAAGTCTTGGCAGAAACATGGCTTTTCCTATCACTGCTATGCTGATGACACTCAACTCTACTTCTCATTTCAACCAGATGATCCCACAGTTGGTGTTCGTATCGCTGCCTGCCTGACAGATATTTCTGCCTGGATGAAGGAACAACACCTTCAACTCAATCTGGCAAAGACAGAACTGCTTGTGGTCTCAGCCAACCCAGCATTTCACCATACTCTCTCCATTCAGCTCGGTTCATCATCCATAACTCTGTCCAGAACAGCCAGGAACCTTGGAGTTGTGATTGATGATCAGCTAAAATTCACTGACCACATCACTGCAACAACCCGGTCCTGCCAATTTGCCTTATACAACATTAGGAAGATTAGACCCTTCCTATCAGAGCAGGCCACACAACTCCTGGTACAAGCTCTTGTTCTCTCCAGACTGGACTATTGTAATGCTCTTCTAGCGGGCCGTCCAGCAGGCACTATCAACCTTTGCAACACTATTACCCTTGCAACTGATCCAGAATGCAGCGGCGAGATCTGGTCTTTAATGAGCCGAAGAGAGCGCACGTCACGCCTCTCTTCATCAGTCTCCACTGGCTGCCAATAGCCGCTCGAATCAAATTCAAGGCACTGGTGCTTGCCTACAAGGCAACCACTGGCTCTGCACCAACATACCTAAACTCGCTTGTTCAGATTTACACATCCTCCAGAAGCTTTGGTTCTGCAAGTGAATGACGCCTTATGGTGCCATCCCAAAGAGGCATGAAATCCCTAATAAAGGACCTTTTCCTGGACCGTTCCCACCTGGTGGAATGACCTGCCTGTTTCAATTTGAGCAGCCGAGTCGGTAACCATTTTCAAAAAATATCTTAAGACGCATCTTTTCCAGCAGCACCTGACCAATAAAGAATAGCACTTATCACTCTATTCGTTTTCTGTTTGTTTATTTATAAAAAAATTAAATAAAATTGTTCTGTACTGTGTGTTCTGTGCTAGATTAACTGAGACTTGTTACAGCACTTGCATATTGTTGCCCTTGACTGTTTTTAGTTGCTTCTATTGCTCTCATTTGTAAGTCGCTTTGGATAAAAGTGTCCGCTAAATGACTAAATGTAAATGTAATCAGCTAATTAACTCAAAACCCCTGCAAAGGCCTTTCAATGGTCTCTCAGTCTAGTTCTGTAGGCTACACAATCATGGGGAAGACCACTGACCTGACAGTTGTCCAAAAGACGACCACTGACACCTTGCACTAGGAGGGCAAGACACAAAAGGCCATTGCAAAAGAGGCTGGCTGTTCACAGAGCTCTGTGTCCAAGCACATTAACAGAGAGGCGAAGGGAAGGGAAAGATGTGGGAGAAAAATGTGTACAAGCAATAGGGATAACTGCACCCTGGAGAGGATTGTGAAACAAAACCCATTCAAAAATGTGGGGGAGATTAATAACACAATCCACGTTGCTTGAGGTCCAGTGTAAAGTTTCCACAGTCAGTGATGGTTTGGGGTGCCATGTCATCTGCTGGTGTTGGTCCACTGTGTTTTCTGAGGTCCAAGGTCAATACAGCCGTATACCAGGACGTTTTAGAGCACTTCATGCTTCCTGCTGCTGACCAACTTTAAGGAGATGCAGATTTAATTTTCCAACAGGACTTGGCACCTGCACACAGTGCCAAAGTAACCAGTACCTGGTTTAAGGACCATGGTATCCCTGTTCTTAATTGTCCAGCAAACTCGCCTGACCTTAACCCCATAGAAAATGTATGGGCTATTGTGAAGAGGAAGATGCGATATGCCAGACCCAACAATGCAGAAGAGCTGAAGGCCACTATCAGAGCAACCTGGGCTCTCATAACACCTGAGCAGTGCCACAGACTGATCGACTCCATGCCACACCGCATTGCTGCAGTAATTCAGGCAAAAGGAGCCCCAGCTAAGTATTGAGTGCTGTACATGCTCATACTTTTCATGTACATATTCTAATTATATGACCAGCACCTGTATATCTGAACAAAATATCCAGGATCTCTGGAAGAAATATATGCCCATAACATTAAAGATACAGCAGAGTATTTCATTTTACTTTACACATTTTACACTTTTTTTATCCCTGTGTGCACCAAACCCATGAGTGTTTGCTGACAAAAAGTTCTTTTTTTTCATCTGACCACATAACGTTTGAAAAGTAACTGACAGTACTGGAGCTTCTGTGGTCGGATGGAAAAAAAGAGCTTAGGGCTATACATGCATCTGGCTACACAATTGTGTTACTTGTATTAATTTGAATCCTTATTAACAAATATATACAAATATTTGGAATGTATGTAATACCAATGTTGCTTTTTAAAATATGACTGTGGGCACCAATAAGGATTTCGCCTAGGGTGTCAGAATGGCTAGGTACTGCTTTGATATAAACCTGAATGATTACCATTTTCTTCTCCCTTTTAATATCAGGCAGGCAATCAAGCAAGTGTCTGATTTTTTTTTTTTTTTCTTCAGTTGAGCTGTAGCCTATAGCCTACTTGTATTCTCTTAATATAGCCGGATTCTTCTGGAACATTATCTCACTGTCATAACATTAAATTACATGCGTTAACGGAACTACTGTCACACGCGGAGGGATAAGAAGTATGTGCCGCGGCATGAAGCACTAGCGGCGGAAGAACACAGAGCTGTTCGGCTCTTCATCTCACCGGCATCATTCAGTCAGAGACGCTTCATAATCCTCTGCGCTACATATGCTCTTCTATCATTATATCAAAGGCAGCCACATGTGCTTTTAAAACCAATGCAGCCTGGCCCATCATCTAAGTTTGTTATTCATGTTGAGCCCCTCTAATACATTAGTATGCATGGTAACCTTAACGTTATATAGATTTCCTTTCTAGACAGAGGGTCGTTCAAACGCTGCCCGTCGTTATCCGTTCAAGAGCTTCGTTTTTCTTCTTCTCCCGCTTGACTGAAACCAAACCCAGTTGATAGTCTGAAGAGACAGCGACTGACGGCTCCAAAATGGGGGTAAGTGAAGAATACATATGAAATGCTTGCACATTGTGTATGATATGAACCTGCAGAATATTCCTGGGTTATGTGAATGGCAACATGTCTGCGTGTAATTTGTGTAAAATCGTTGCATTTAACAGGTACATGCTCACATTTCTCAATGAACATATTGCTTACTAATGACAATACTGTAAATGATAAACATGTATCGGTTATTTAGTGAGACTGCGGGTTTAACATCACTGACATTGGGAAATAACGCTGCACAATAACGGCAATTGCGTCAAGTCGGGATGCTTGATTTTTGCACACAGTCCGATGCGACATGTTGCAGTTAAAGGGAACGAATTAAGCATATATTTGTGGATTTTAATTCACGTAATATTCAAGGCGTTTGGCACAGATTGCTAAAAAAAAATTGGAGATATCGTCTCGTTCGATGCGTAAAGGCGCACTGAGGTAAAAGCAAAAATTCATTGTGATAACTAATGTTTCAAATAGCCTCCATACTGGTAAGATATCATAATAACACATATTTAGCGGGACGTTATTATTCTAACGTTTCTGTTTGCGCCTCTGTTTGTTCTGTCAAACGTGACCGCGCGTCAGTAACGTTGACGACCGCAGTAATGACCGTTGGCGATATTGTTTTTTAAAAGACAGCATAAAACTGCCATTGCCATTGAGAGATCAACTGGTTATGTCTCATTTGTGAGTAGCCTATACTTTTTTGAAATCAACTGATTTATAAATCAAACTAGGCTATTTCCTTTCACAATGAGACAACAATGTTTACCAGCTAGGAAAGCGACATCTTAAATTAACCAGGTGATTTTATGTTCGACAGTTATTCTCTGTCGGTAAAGTGTGAGGAGAAATGCTGTCAGTCTCCTAAAAAGGCGTTAACCACGGATGGGTGGGAGGGAGGCGCGTATGGATTTGGGATGACTGCATCTGGACTGACCCGTTTCGATAGTTTCACGACCAACTATGAAACAATAAACTTGAGTAATCACAATTATGACAGTAAATCTCAGCCAGAAGAGGCGCAGACAACTGCGTCAAAATGGATGTCTGATGATTCACGATAGAAGCGCGAATATATTGAACTCGTTGTCATACTAGCCTGATATTTTTGCCACCTTGAGAAACAAACTAGTCACAAATTAAATAGCGATGCTGTGAGGAAAGAATAGCTTACGGTCCTTCAAAGGATACCTTTTTATGGCACGGGATGTGGGAATGTCATTTTTTACATGCTGATATCGGTCGTGATGCCCGGAGGAGTAACCGGGCTCGACGGTCGGCGACTGCGTCAAAGTGGAGGCTGATCAATGAGACTGGAAATTCCCTAACAAGCACCGCGATTGGTCTGTCTGACGAGAGGGCGGGATCTTATTCACCGTCGCCGATGATTGATTGGTCTTGAGCCAATCAATCAACTTGTAGAGGATGCGTGATTGGTGATGAAGGGTTGGCGCTTGAGAGGGTGGTGGGGATGGAGAATAAAGAGAGCATGGAAAGTGAATGATGGGGTTACAGGAGGTGATTACCTGGTGTCACCTTGAGAGAGGTAGTGGGCCATTTGTTGGAGGCTCAGGTGTTTGGGGATGCTGGCAATTTGTATCAGATGAACGGTTCTTGCAGGGTGTTTGGAATTGCATAGCCTACTACAGTTTCTACTATGATGTACAGTATAATGTGTGTACAGTATTTTCGCATGCCTATCTAGGCTAATTATGTACGCTTTTAATACTTGTTGGCAGTTATATTTCCAATCATTATGAACAAAAATATTAGGCAAACAGAATGAAGATGTAGCCTATTGCATTGATTTACTGTCACTGATTATACGTGCATGCTGTAGTTAGGTAAGCGGTAGGCCTATTATTATTCACTTATTTATTTTCCTACAGCACTAAATGACATTTGCTATATAGGGAATAGTAAATAATTTCATGATTTCAGACAATATATAGTATCCCACAATGCAGTGCTTTTCTAAACAGGAAGTTCTATCAACCAAAACTTGATACACTGTTAAAAATTAGGCTTCCAAAAGGGTAACCTTTATTTTAAGAGTGTATTTTGAATTTGAAACTTTATTTGAGAGTTAATACGAGAGTAAACCCTCTGGCCCTCTTCGTTTAGGGGTCACACTTGGCTACTTCGTGGTCAAAAGTGAACGAAGCCTTGAAATTTTCCTTTTTTCCCCAGGAAAACCAATGTAATATATTTTTGTTCAATAATATTTTTTGATTGTTATTTAGAATTCTGAGGGGATTTTATGATAGTATGCAATATTTATAAAATGTGTATGGGATATATTTTCAGAAATGCTTTATCACAGCTTAATCAGTCTGGGTCTGATCTGATTTCAACCGCTTATTTGAGTCTTTTTGTGTCCATTTTGCACTCTTGATATTATAGAGTGCCACCCCTTAATTGCTGTGCACTTTTTTTCTGCACAGTGGCTGATTTGTAGTTTGTACCACCAAACGATACTCTGAGTTTTCCTATTTTTCTGTATTTCACAATTTCCTATGTCTGTCATTCTGACCGCAAAGGAGCCGGTGTGACTTTTTTCGACCCTTTTAACATATCTGAATCATGTACATGATTTTTTTGTGTGTTCACATAGCTAATGTGACAAAAGGATGGAACCCCGTTTCCGCCACTAAATAAAAAAAGAGTAATTGCGACTTTTTACCTCAGAATTCTGACTTTTTTTTCTCACAATATCGCAATTCTGAGATATAAACTCACAATTACAATTTGCGTGATATAAACTCACAATTGCGTGATATAAAGTCAGTTCTGAGATATAAACTCACAATTGCGTGATATAAAGTCAGTTCTGAGATATAAACTCACAATTGCGTGATATAAAGTCAGTTCTGAGATATAAACTCACAATTACAATTGCGTGATATAAACTCACAATTGCGTGATATAAAGTCAGAATCAATTGCGTGATATAAACTCACAATTGCGTGATATAAAGTCAGTTCTGAGATATAAACTCACAATTGCGTGATATAAAGTCAGAATTTGCGAGATATAAACTCACAATTCCGTGATATAAAGTCAGTTCTGAGATATAAGCTGTATGATAATATTCCATTGTAGCCAATGTTTTGAGCTTTGAAATGGTAACGGGATGGGCTGATACGGTAAGGGAATAAGGTGGGCAGGGCAGGAAAGGTGAACGATGGGGAAACAGCAGGTGGTTACCTGGTGTCACCTTGAGAACAGCAGTGAAGCAGTTGTAGGAGGCTCAGGTGCTTGGGGTTGTCGGCAATTAGTATGCCGTGAATGTTTCTTGGAAGGGTGACTCTGCGATGCTCTTGGGACATGCAAGTCTGTCTGAAGGGCACTGCTGATGAGGACGTTTAGAATAGCAAGAAAGTCATCGCTAATGTGAAATCAGGTTTATAAACTCTGCTGGAACATTTACATTTGAACATCTATTTGAACTTAAACAGTTTGTTGTTGAGGTAAAGATGGTGACAGTGTTGTAAATATCTATTTATAACTTAGATTTACATGTTGCATGATTGATCATTTTGTATGCTGCATGAATGAGAAAGAGACTGGCGGTGAAATGTCTTCTAATACATGTGTTGCGTAATGGACGGCGTTCAATAGCTCATTCTCACTGAGTGATTTTGGATATGTATGTGTGCGCATACTTTCCACTAAAGCGTGCAATCATGCCTTATTTTGTGTCAAAGCCCGGGGTCATATGAAGCAAAGCTAGCAGACGCACTATCAGTCAATTTGCCAGACGCCAACATGATGTCATATCCTGTGGGAACTTCAAGGTCAGCCAGCAAGCTTATTTGATTGGCCCTCAAATGTCAATAGCAGGTTTTAATCAGTTTGTTCCACGTCAAGGTTGCTTTCCTGTATGTTTAGATAATCACAGTCACCACGACTGCATCAACAAACAGTCTGGGGTGCTCTAAAATTAATTCTGTATTATGATACAATTTAAATTCTAATTATTTTAGAAGTTTAGTAGAGACAAGGATTATGGCATTTTTAGCTACAAGGACAGAATGAAAAATAAAACACCTTCACGTTTTTTAAAGTTTATATCAAGGTTCATTTATAGAATTTCACACTTTATATATTCAAATGAGATAGTGAATTGTGTATATTTAATAGCATATAGAAAACATGTCACATTTGACCCTAATATCAAATTAAACAAAATCTAATTGTAGTTATTTTAGGATCATTATTGCATTGTGATTAGTTTCATCACAGTTAACCACATTTATTATTATTCTCAATGATTTTCATAAATTCGCATTTCTGACATTTTTACTGTAAAAATACTATAAGCAATGATTTATATTTAAATGAGCATATATTATCTGTATTATTGATTTATAAAAAAATAACATTGTGGTAACTAAAACGTGGGGAGAGTTTTGTTTATTTATATACTAAAAATAATTCTACAATTCAAAAAACCACAATATTTATGAAAACAGGTTCAATCCTCATAAAGAATTGTTTTATTTGTTTTCATTTTGCGGTTATCATTAGGACGTTACATGAGATTTACATGATACAGCACAGTATTTTCAACACTTAAAGGGATAGTTCACCCAAAAATGAAAATCATCCCATGAATTACTCACCTTCAAGCCATCCTAGGTGTATATGGCGAATACAATCTGAGTTATATTAAACATGTCCTGGCTCTTCCAAGCTTTATAATGGCAGTGAATTGGAGCCCAAAGTTTGAAGTGCAAAAAAGCACATCCATTCATTATAAAAGTAATCCACACAGCGCCAGGGGGGTAATAAAGACCTTCTGAAGCGAATTGATGGGTTTGTGTAAGAAAAATATAATTTAAAACTTTATAAATTAAAATATGTAGCTTCCACCAGACGTACTTCTGTATTCAACTTGCACAGAAAGTGTTTACGCCTCTCGCAGTTCAAAGCGCTTGCGCTACGTCTGACGTCATACGTCAGTTAGGATGACCATATTTGATGACTTGTTTTTCTATAGGTATCACATTCCTATACCATGAACTATATGATGTATTCTCTCTCTCATTGGTCAAACCTTTTCTATACCCCTTATATTCTTTCTATATAATCTCTCCTCTTGCTTAAAGCGAGACTGTATACTCTCCCTCAGCGCTGGGTCTTTATTCATTCAACTGCCAATTCAGAGGACTGGGATGAAGGGCAAAAACCTAACAATACATGAGGACATTTTACTTCACACCCTCACTTTAGAAATCCATTGCACTCTAACATAATTTTGTTTAAGAATGCATGTACAATATGCTTAACTTCTGGACATGACTCCCTGCACTGCTGAGATATCGACATCCATGCATGCACATTTGAATTAAACACCCATCATTCTCTTTCTAAACGATTTAGCTTCCCTACTGCTGCATGATAGATACATTTATTCATTTAGCCTCAACATTTTTATGTGGTTTGTTTCATTGGTCTCTTATGTGTAGTTAATTATCAGGAAGCAAGGTTTCCGGAAAAGTCATCAAGGCCATTAGATGAAGCCTTGGGCAGAGATAGAGAGAGAATCCCTTTGACATAGATGAGAGAGAGATCTCACTGACGGCCATGTTTCATCTGTTAACTATCAATAAATTAATTTGTGATGTATTTTTTCATGTCCACTAGCTCATAATGCAATAGTTCTCCAGAAAATGAATTTATTAAAGGCGAATTGCAACCGTCCACCGCTCACCCCTCCCTTTCGAAGCACATAGAGAACAAAGATGTCGTCGTCTGAGGCAGCAGAAAGCGCTCTGTAGGGCAGTTTGTCCGTTTAGGGCTACTGTAGAAACATGGTGGTGCAAAATGGCGACTTCAATCAAGAGGACCCGCAGTGTTGGCTCATTCTAGTGTGCTGCATTTTTGTCGTCTGCCTCTTTAATGCTGGAGCTCTTTAACCGCGATTGATTCTGATTGATATAGTTCATCAGCTGGAAAAAAAATTCTGAAAGTGATTCCAACAATATAGTTTCTCAGGGCCGTTAATGTTATCGCCCTTGGTGTGATTTCTGAGTGAACGCTTTCTTTAATATTAACATGATAGTCTCAGACTTCAAGTCCTCATCTAGGCACCTCTCACGTTTCAGTCGTGGGTCTGTAAGAGAATGTAATCTTAATCAGGTCCGAGACGATACCCTATGGATTTACTTGAATTGGAGCAGCTATACAGTTCTCCGGAAGCTTTGACGGTCACACATCCTATGGCACAGCAGCCAATGGGCTTTGACATGAATTTGCACGTGTCCCACATCTGATGTCGGGGTCATAACTGAGACTGCACGTGTGCAGGCGTGCATGAATGATAAAGAGAGAACTGCAAACAGTCAAATGGAGGATGTGTCATGAATGAATACAGTGAGAACACAGTGTACTCAAGTAAGGATGTGCTATCAAGACAACATTAGACAGCAAACTCTGTAAGCTAAGTGAGTGGAAGCGTTAAGACAGTAAATATACAAACAGACAGTGTATAGTGTATCTGAAAGAATATGAGCGAAAGGACGGAGCGGGATTGCGTTTGTTCAGTAGGTTAATCCAGACTGTAGTAAACAGTCCTAATCCTGCATTGCGTCTCACCCAGAGGATATAAAGAGGGAATCCTTGACAGATGGTCAAACCGTGTCAACACACTGCCACAAGGGTGCTACAGTTTTGGCCTTTTTGTAGGGTTTTTTTTTTTTTTTTTTTTTTGCATAATTTCTAATTCTTTTTCTGGTGAACATTATGATGGACATACTGTATTTCATTTAAAACAAGTGGTTAAAGAGTTGTTTTATCATAATTTTAGGGATGTTTTTAGGAATTGTGCAATTTGTTTTTATTTATTAATACTATAACATAGTTTCTGAATAATATTGAGTTGTTTCAAATAACAAATAATACACTCAATTTTTTTTTTTTTCAAGATTTACACATTTCAATTAATAGTAAAATTCCATTAAATTGACCTGAATAATCCTTACTTATTTTAAATAAATTAATAATTTTTACATATTTTTTTACATAAGGATTATTTAATTCAATTGGATGGAATTTTACTATTAATTGAAATTACTAATAAATAGCTAATGAATGATAGCTTTTTATCATCATATATTCTAAGATTAAAATCTAAATCTTAATAATAAATTTCAATTGAAATTTTTTTTTGTTTTAATAATGTTTTTAATTGAATAATTTCGGTATAATTGAAGTTAACCCTTATAATAAATAATTAATTTTGATACATTTGATCTGTTTTTAGAATTATTCAATTTTTATATTCGGTTAACTTTCTGTAGCAATTTTGTTGTTGAACCTTATAATGAACAAATGACAAATAAAAGCTGTAAATAAATAAATAAAAGACAATATATATATATTTAACCACTTCACCAGGTATACTTTTGGTTCATGCACTTGGAATAAAGTTCAGTGTAATAAAATCTAAACACTCACACATTTTTTTTCCTTTAATATTTAATATTTTTAGAAAATAATATTATCCACCAGAAACATTTATAGATACATTTCATGCATTTTGTTTCAACATCTAAGCAAGCTGGTGTGCTGTAATGGTGGATTTAACCATAATGCTGTCTGGTTGTGCACGCAAGCTAAAATAGGTCACAGAAGCACACATGCCACATCAATGAAAAGCCCTAATGTGGATTTAAGTGCACTAGACCAGCCTCAGCGGCCCCCACGCTTTTACCACCCCCATATCCCACATGGGGTTCCTGGTTAATCTTCACAGTTTCAAAGATAATCAGGATTGTGGATGAAGCATTATCTGGTGGGCATTTCCCCTCAGTCATAGAAAGAGTCAGCTCCTCAGTTCCTGGACCGTGTGTCTCTCGCAGTGCAGCAGAATGGTGTTTATGAGCCCATCTGTGTGTTCAATATATCACATTTGTAATGTAATTTACATACAAGTGAAGCGGTTTCTCGAATAAGGAAAAAATGTAGACTTGATTTTGTCCATCAGGAATTGATTGGATCGTTGTGGTTTCCTATTGGTCGATCTAATGTGAGGGACAGGTTGTTCCGCCCTCGCACCAGTAAAGGGCATGATATGCTCATGGCTAAATTATTTTTCGTTCTTTGCTTAGGGGTAAGAAAGAGGTAAAGAAGTATGTGTATGAAGTATTTGAAATATGTGACCAGTGGTATCCTGTTAGCGAACATCTTGATGCTGGCCACACTGCTGAGATGGGCGTTTAGATAAAGAGATTTAGATTTAGATGTTTTTACTTGCATCTGACCGCAGAAGATTTCCATGTCAAAGAAGGCGGAGCCTCAGAGCCACACCTTCCTATTATGTCATGGTCATGGACAGTGGTAGTTTGAATGGGTTAACTAGCTGGAGTGAACTTTTCTGGAAAGGTCGCTGATTCGAACTCCCAAAATGAACTCCAAATCAACTTCGTTTGGCCTGATTTTCTTAGTAATTATGTCACAGTTTGTTTTTCGATTTTGCTTGAAACTTGATATCAAGGCCTTAAACACATCATCAGAGAAGAGAATAGATGTCGAAGAGATACAAGGGCACATGAATTTTAAAATAAATGATTTATAATAAATACTGCATTCCATAAAAATAAGAATTGTCAGTTTTGATTTAATGTTCACTTCAACTCTGTAGAAAAACTATTTGAGCCTCAAAAAGGTATAAATATAAACTCACAATTCTGACTTTATTTCTCAGGATTGCGTGATGAAACCTTGCAATTGCGAGAAAAAGGCAGAATTGTGAGATGAAAAGTCGCAATTGCCTTTTTTATTATTTATTCAATGACAGAAACAAGCTTCCATACCTTTCACACCAAAAGTGAAATGAATAAGCCTCAGGCGAATGCCTGTACAGTAGAATAAGACCCAGGAGAAAAAGGTTCAACACTTTTCGGCATTTTTATCTAAAGTAATATTTGCTTATTTATATGCTTGAATTGGATCACTGAAGGTCAGCAGCAAAGACATTGGTTAATAAAGTGAGATTAAATACATAAATTATATATGTGTGATTTAGCATATTCAATTATTGCAAGTTTGTGTAATATTCTGAGTGTGCATTTCACTGTTGTTCATTTTTGAGGAATACTGAATGTATTTGTGCAAGTGAGATGAGTAAATGCTCACATTTAGTCTAGAACTACAATGACCGTCATGTTTATAAAGCGCACACAACGCCTCTTCACCTTCTTTACAATTTCTCTCAACATGGTGACATAAGAGCTGTCAGTCAATACATGGGAAGACTAAGTAACTTGCTTTTTTTAGACTTGCGTTTTATATATACATATATGTAACCAATTGTAGTTTTTCTGAAAATATTTTCGTACACTACATATTCGTACAGCCTGTCTTATGTGGTAGAAATATAAAAAGGATAGTTATTGCTTTGACTTCCAGTGCAAGATGGCTTTACTCTAGGTGTTGTTATGTAGCTGATCTAAACAGAAAATGTTTTCCCTGCAGTATGGACGGTCGGACAGCTACCGCGTGGCGACCACGCAGGACAAAGATGAGAAGGAGTCCCCCAAGAAGGGAAAGGGAGGGAAAGACCTGGATGACCTGAAGAAAGAAGTGCCACTGGTAAGACACATCGACACATATAAAACATGTTAATTTTTTTATGCATGTAATCTATATTAATATTTTGCAAATAAATTTCAAACATTTAATGCTAATACTTATAAGCCTATTTATAAACAGTGACATGTAGTGAATCATTTTATGTTGTACGAACTGATTAAATTTTGCCACAATGCTTCATAGTAGTTCAGTGCCTCATACAGAAATTTAAGTTCACCATATTGTATTGATTTTCAAATACTATTTTGCCTTGAATCAAATATAGCAAGGTTGTAGTCAGTTGCACTCTTTATAGCAATTCATCCTTTCTTTGTGCAGTTTTAGACTCTCTTTTTTCTGTTTCCCCAGACAGAGCATAAGATGTCAATTGAAGAAGTGTGCCGAAAGTTCAACACTGACATTGTACAGGTGAGTTTCAAACTTCAGCAGTGAACAATTCAAACATTTGAAAAATAACTCATGTAAAAAAGCCAGCTGTTCCAAACGTGAAAATCCAAAAATAGTATTACAAGAATAAAGTTTTGAGAATAATCTTATAATAGACTTTTTACTAAACTAAGGGTATAATTTTGAGAATAAAGTCGTAACATTTTTAGATTAAAGCAGTGGTTCTTAATTTGTCACCCCCCACACCCCCTTTTAACCTTTCAAAAAGCCTGGTGAGCTCAGCTTATTGTACGTCTTCTTGCCGGAACACGGCACCCTCACAATAGCAGCTTGTGATGCCGTCTGCTGAAGAGGTGCTTTTCTATGGCGAGGAACTTCTATGTCAGGTCTGAAGAAGAACATTTCAGTGGAATTGCTGTTTGGTGCTGCTTTAAAGGCAGTGTGCTATTCACACACTTGAATGGCACTGCAACTGCTGTTACTTTTTTTCTTTCTTTGCCTACTGATCTCCCGCACACCCCCACCCCACCCACACTGAGAACCACTGAATTAAAGTAATCATATTTTGGGAATAAAGTAAAAATTCTAAGAATGATGAAGGAAAGAAACATCAAAGTGAAGTGGATCTGCTTGTGATTTGAGATTTGCAGAAAAGAGGCAATTTCCTGAATGTCTGTCTTGTTCTTTCTCCTGAATAAATTCAATTTCCTTCATAACTGCTGATGTGTCTGGATGCTAAAGATAATGCCTCAAAATCGATGCTGATGCCGCAAAAGACCAAGGATTGCTTTCTTTGTGACCTGTATGACTTTCATGCTTTTATGGAACACACACACACAAAAAAATGTTTGTTACATACTATGTAAGTAAAAGTCAGATTTTTATTTTGACCTCATTTAGCTTTAAAATGTTATTGAGCGAACTATCCTGACTCCTTTTAATCTTTACATTAACATTTTGGGCCCTATCATACACCTGGCGCAATGCGACGCCAGGTGGACGCAAGTGTTTTTTGTTAGTTTCAGGCAGACGCAGTTATCATTTCAGGTCCAGCTCCACGTTGTTTAAATAGCAAATGCACTCGCACCCATTTGTCCTCCCATGGGTGCGCCTGAAAACGATGTGTGTTCAGGCGCATTGTTGGCGTGTTGGTATTTTGAGGCAACTGAAATAGACTGTGGCACTGACCAATAAAAACCTGGTCTAAAAAACCTGGTCTATTTTTTGTGTTATTTAAAGGGTGTGTTAGTAATATGCACCTATAAGCGGGTACACAATGCGCGTCACTCTGCTTATTACACACACAGGGACAGCAGCAGCACACAAACATTTTAAAATATTCAAAATAAAAGGATTCTTCTATAGAGAAGCGTTCAGTCTTTCCGCTCAAAAATTCCACCATGTAAATAGTGAATCTGCCATGGTGCAAGCGCAACTGGCTTTTAAAGGGAATGGGAGATGAGACTCTGATTGGTTTAAAACACACCCATAAGAGACTAGGTACAACCCTTTTGGACCATGCACCTGTCATGCCGACCATTTTTTCCATCGTTAAATTAGCAAAAGTGCACCTAAGACATGCGCTTCAGACCATGCGCTCAGATCGTTAAAATACGGCCCTATGTCTGTATTGTCAAATTTTTAATTTAATCTTGTAATGATACTACTACTCAGAATATTTTATTTTAGTGTGGCACTGAAACGCAGTCATACATTCACTATGTGCTGCAAAACAGAGCTATTGCTTGTATTAACCCTATAATATTAACCCTTTTATAAAAAATAAAAAAAATGTATTATCAACATGATCAAGCAAACATAAAAAATAACTTTATATTGTTAAATAGTATTTTAAGATGAATAGTTACTAGACTGAAGCAACTTAAGTTTGGTTTTAAAATGTATCAAATGTGATACATCAGACTTCTGAGGAACATTTATTTGTTTCATATTCTCCTATTTCATACCATATGAGCCATAAAACCCTATGAGCCACACACACACACACACACACAGAAAAACACATATACAAACATATTCTCCTCGTCCAAAGCAGCTTAAAAGTAAACCTTGATAAGCTGGTCTAAAGAAACAATTTTTTTGGAGCAGGAACTGTGATCTCATCAAATCTCCTTAGCCACAGGGCTGCCATCGCCCCCTAGTGGCAGTGCAGCAGTGTTTGATGTGAACTCTTGAATCAGATTTCTTCTCACACTCTCTTGTCCCCTGAAGGGTCTGACTAATGCTAAGGCGGCGGAGTACCTCGCTCGTGACGGTCCCAACGCTCTCACCCCACCCCCCACCACTCCTGAGTGGGTCAAATTCTGCCGACAGCTCTTCGGAGGGTTCTCCATTTTGCTGTGGATCGGAGCCATCCTCTGCTTCCTGGCCTACGCCATCCAGGCCGCCACAGAGGACGAGCCTGCTGGAGACAATGTGAGAACTCCCACAGACGCCTCATTAACACTGCATAAACTCAACACTGTTTGGCTGGTGCTCAAAATATGTAATATGCTGTTGTCTGGAGTATGCAAGACAGTTTTTCTTGCAAGTAGATACGGTCATGTTTGTGCCATAATTAACAATTGCTTGTTTTTTATTTGTAATCTGGCTATTGTGTTATTTTTGTTAATGATTCCATATTAAAACTGATCTATTCCTTTTTATAGTGTATTTGGTTTGGAGAAAAGCCATGGGCGGCAGAAAACATTTTGAATAGGTCGGGTTAAGAATAAAAATGAGAAGTAATACTGACCTCCTCTCACATTTCTAAAAATATTTTTAATTTCTCTTACAAAAGAAGTGTTTAAATTTTTAAGAGGTCAACACCAAAATGTATCTTTCTCATTCAAAACTATTCATATATTCTGGCGAATGTTTTTCTTTCTTTCTTTCTTTTTTGGAAACATATACTGTACACTACTGTTCAAACGTTTTTAAATTATTTTGAAAAGAAGCTTCTTATGCTCACCCAACCTGAAAAACACAGTAAAAACAGCAATATTGTGATATATTATTACAATTTAAAATTGTTCCTATTGTAATATATTTTAAGATGTAATTCATTCCTGTGATCAAAGCTGAATTTTCAGCATCATTACTCCTTCAGTGTCACATGATCCTTCAGAAATCATTCTAATATTATGATTTGCTGCTCAAGAAACATTTATTATTATTATCAATGTTGAAATCAGTTGTGATGCTTGATATTTTTGGAGAAACCGTGCAAATCTTTTTTTAAAGATTCTTTGAATCAGTTCATTTTCAAATAGATTTTTTTAACTAGAATGTCAAATTCTTTACTGTCACTTTTGATCAATTTAATGCTTTCTTTCTGAATAAAAGTATCAATGTTTTTGAAAACATTAAATAATGACCCTACATATTTAAATGGTAGTGTTTCATTACATTTATGCATTTAGCATACACTTTAGTGACTTACAAATGAAGAAGATAACAGGCAATTTATATAATATAAATGCATGTATTATTATGTTTCAGTATGTGGTATTGTCAGGTTTTATACCTCTATTAAAATCAAGTGATGTCTGTAAATCTTATGATAACAAAATAACAACAAAACTGAAATGATTCCCTATATAATGAAAAAAAAATGGTGTCACATAATATAAATGAATAATAGCTTTGCCTACCGTACCACTACGAACAGTACTAATTCAGGTTAAGAATACACTAAGAGAACACACAAAATAATGATGCATGCAAAACAGAGAGGAGAGAATACCTTAATATAATAATTATTAATGGTTTGCTTCAATGACATGATTTCTGATGTAATATATTGGAGATTCTGACCGTAATGCCTTCCATTCTGGTTTGTTACCTAAATGGGACACAAAGGCTCACAAGGTGAATCAGAGAAATCAAGGTTAGTGACCTTTTCCAGTTTGATAACCTGTCCTTTTGCTATCTCACTCTGCTCTGCAGTTATATCTGGGGATCGTTCTGTCTGCTGTGGTCATCATCACCGGCTGCTTCTCCTACTTCCAGGAGGCCAAGAGCTCGAAGATCATGGAGTCTTTCAAAAACATGGTTCCCCAGGTACACATAATCCCTTTCTCCAATAGCCTTTAATTCCCTTAGTTCAGATTTTATTCCTAAACTGATCCCAAATCCTACTCCAACCTTCACATTGCATATTTCTAGTTGTGCTTCTCAACTTGAAAATAAGTAAGTAGATCCACCCAGACCTAGCTTCTCCTTGGTCTGGGTGGATCAAAAGGAGAGCGAAGTGCAATATACTCAAATAACCAATATAGTCCAATAATCTTAATCCCCTGTTTGCCTCTCTGGTCATAATCCTAATTATCATCTCCCACCTCGGAGTCTCTGAAGCCTCTAGACTGTATTAATGCTCTTCTAATCTCTCTTTTGGCCTTAGAGTCATTAGAGGTTGAAATTGATGTGTGTGTGGTCCACAGCAAGCTTTAGTGATCCGTGAAGGTGAGAAGCTACAGATTAATGCTGAGGAGGTGGTGGCTGGCGATCTGGTGGAGGTGAAGGGAGGAGACAGGATCCCTGCTGACCTCAGGGTCACCTCTGCTCACGGCTGCAAGGTATCTACTAAACATAGATGGAAATATTTACTATGAACACGCGCAATCTTTTTTTCTTGCACCTGTATGTAGTCTACAGTAGAGATGTTGTGAGAAATACTATATGCAGAGATGTATGTATATTGCATTAATATAAATATAAATGTTATGTTCTGGAATCTGGCTGTAAAAATATATCGGTTCTGATTGGAACCTTCTTTTTTTGTATTGATGTAAGAACAGCCTAGCAACAGCTAGAACACTCTAATAATACCTATCAACCAGTTAAACACCCATAGCAGCCAGAACCATTGGCCCCTCAAACTGCCGATCCGCCAAGCCCAAGTTGATTGTTTATAATTTACTAATATCAACATGGACTTAAATATTTTACATTACAATTCAGCATTAAGGAACATTCATTTATTAAGAATTTCCATCTCAAACTCTGCCTTCACTTTACTCATGCACTTCAATCGTACTGCTGTGTTTGTGGGAGGACGGCTTTATTTAAACTTGGATACAACTCACAAGTGAGCATGCATACAACATGTTTCAACATGTTTTATTCCCCTTGTAAAAGAGATTATTTTTAGGAGCTATAGTCTCCCAGGTCAACCCAAAGTGTTTAACTTTTTAGCTTGAAATAGGAAATCTGATATTTTACCAAGTGTATGTTCCATGCATCAGTTAAGTTAAAAGTAAATGTTTTTACAGGTTATGCTACATTAAAAAAAATCTGATTTTCTAAACTGTGCCTTTATTTTAACTTGACATAAAACACTACATAAACTGTTTTCATGCAAGTCAAAAATATTGACTATCTATCTATCTATCTATCTATCTATCTATCTATCTATCTATCTATCTATCTATCTATCTATCTATCTATCTATCTATCTATCTATCTATCTATCTATCTATCTATCTATCTATCTATCTATCTATCTATCTATCTGTCTGTCTGTCTGTCTATCTATCTATCTATCTATCTATCTATCTATCTATCTATCTATCTATCTATCTATCTATCTATCTATCTGTCTGTCTATCTATCTGTCTGTCTGTCTATTGTCTGTCTGTCTATCTATCTATCTATCTCTCTCTCTGTCTGTCTATCTATCTATCTATCTATCTCTATCTATCGTTATCTATCTATCTATCTATCTATCTATCGTATCCATATCTATCTATCTATCTCTATCTATCTATCTATCTATCTATCTATCTATCTATCTATCTATCTATCTATCTGTCTGTCTGTCTGTCTGTCTGTCTGTCTGTCTGTCTGTCTGTCTGTCTGTCTGTCGCTGTCTGCCTGCCTGTCTGTCATCTATCTATGTCCGTCCGTCCGTCATTCTATCTATCTATCTATATATCTATCTATCTATCTATCTATCTATCTATCTATCTATCTATCTATCTATCTATCTATCTATCTATCTATCTATCTGTCTGTCTGTCTGTCGCTGTCTGTCTGTCTGTCTGTCTGTCTATCTGTCTGTTTGTCTGTCTGCCTGCCTGTCTGTCATCTATCTATGTCCGTCCGTCCGTCCGTCATTCTATCTATCTATCTATCTATCTATCTATCTATCTATCTATCTATCTATCTATCTATCTATCTATCTATCTATCTATCTATCTATCTATCTATCTATCTATCTATCTATCTGTCTGTCTGTCTGTCTGTCTGTCTGTCTGTCTGTCTAGCCTGTAGAAACTTCAGTATTCCAAAACACTTTTCAACTTTTCAACAGACAAGACTTTATCAAGGCAACAAAAGTTTGTTATAATTCTTTAGGTTGACAACTCCTCCCTGACTGGCGAATCAGAGCCCCAGACCAGGTCACCTGACTGCACCCATGATAACCCTCTGGAAACCCGTAACATCGCCTTCTTCTCCACCAACTGTGTTGAGGGTACGGTTTCTATAGCAGCTGCATCACTGCTCCATTTTCTCCCCCATGCTGTCTCTCTCACTCTATTATTTCATTTCCTGTTCTTTATGAACTCATCTTCTCTGATCGATTTTTCCTTTTTCATTTCATTCTTTTTCTCGTCTCTTTATTTTTTTTTTCTGGTCATTTTTGCCAAGAACAGTCGTAGAGAAAAGATGTTGTCATGACAACAACCTCTCACTTTTGCTCCCCATCTTGCCACTCGTTAACTGCCTACGCGATTGCTCACACCCTCTAGTTTTTCACTCTGTTTTTCCACACATTTCTCTTTCCATGCCTCACTTTTGGCTTCGTTTTGATGATAAGACGCTAATCAATTCAGATCCAGCTGAATAAATTAGTAATACTACAGGAGCTAAAGACATTTTTATCATTGGCTTCACAGGTTTCCACCTTCAGAATGATGATTAATATTCCTTATAACAAATTCAGCTGCTTTACAGGGTTAGTTCACCCAAAAATCATTAATGACTCACCCTCATGTCGTTCCAAACCCCTAAGACGTTTATCTTCAGAACACAAATTAAGATATTTTTAATGAATTCGGAGAGCTCTCTGACCCTTCCATAGACAGCTATTTAATTAACACTTTCAAGGCCCAGAAAAGTAGTAAAAACAAAATTGTTTTACAAAAATAGTGAAATTTAAAATTGTCCATGTGACTCCAGTTGTTCAACCTTAATGTTATGAAGCGACGAGAATATTCTTTGTGCGCAAAAAACAAACAAAAATAACGACTTTATTCAACAATTTTTCCTACGCTCTTGACGTAGTGTAAACAGTGCAGCACCTAGTGCCTGTGTCAGGATCACACGCATGCGTGTAACCACATAAACAGCGTCGGCCAATGGTGAGCCACCGTTCTGCCATAGAACTCGAAAGTGCTGCACTGTGTGTACTATGCCAACAGCGTAGAAGACAGACGTGAAAACTTCATAAAATTAAGGTTGAACACTGGAGTCACATGGACAATTTTAACTATGTTTTCACTACCTTTCTGGACCTTGAAAATGTTAATTAAATTACTGTCTAGGGAGAGGTCAGAGAGCTCTCGTATTACATCAAAAAATATCTTCATTTGTGTGCCGAAGATGAAGGTCTTACGAGTTTGGAACGACATGAGGATGAGTAATTAATGACAGAATTTTCATTTTTGGATGAACTGTCCCTTTAATGAAAGTAATTGCAAATAGAGTTCTCTCAGAAATGACCATGGTTTCCCTCTTAGTCAGTGTTAGCGCAGGACTTCAGTCAGTTGTGTAATGCTGTTGCTTTGATAGGTCAAGCGATGTTGCATATGTCCGCTGCTCAGTGTGCTGTCAGCAGGGTGTCAGTGTTTCGTGATCTCATGATGTCCTTCCTTTTAGATTCAGGCTCAGCTCCAGGGTGACACTCTCCTGCCACCATGTGGTGGATTAGAGGATTACACAGTATGTTTATGAGGTTTCTAGAACGTCTCACTCATGACAAAACAAGACATCAAACTAATACTGGAGATTAAAAAAATCTACATGAGAAATAGTAATATTAATTTCTTGGTTATTTAGTGTTTTTTTATTAAAGAGATTTATTTGATCAAAGCTAATATTCATATAACCATATAGATGAAATTATTTTCACTTACGTTCCGCAGTTTGGTGCCAGCTTGGTGTTTTTGGTTTTTTTTAACAATAATTTAATTCAGCGAGAAAATATTAAATTGATCAAAAGTAACATAAAAGACATTTATAGTAAGACATTTTGTTGTGTTACAAAAGGTCTCTATTACAAATAAATGCTGTTCTATTCATTAAAGAATCCTAAAAATAAATGTATCATGTTTTCCACAAAAATATATAGCAGCACAACTGTGTTCAACATTGATAATAATAAATGTTTCTTGAGCAGAAAATCAGCACATTAGAATGATTTCTGAAGTCTGGAGTAATGATGCTGAATTGTAATGATATTTCACAATATTACTATTTTTATATATTTCAAATAAATGCAGCCCTGGTGAGCATATGAGACTTCTTTTAAAAACATAAAACAAAATACTTTTGAATGGTGGTGTGGTGTATTTATTATAATTTGTTTTAAGGCAAAATAAGAGATTCCATTTGCCCAGTAATTGAAACATTAACTTTACTGCCAAACTATTTAATTTATGTACAACTAGCAATACTACTACACAATACAACAATATAACATGTGGTCTGGAATACTTGATTCTGATTGGTCATTCATGGCATTCGGAGGTCACATATTTTATCACTTCACACTCACTCATGGAATAAAATTATTTAAAATCAAATCAATATTTCCTTTTCTTTTTTATATTTGGTAAGTAGCCATGTAAAGTATAAGTGGAATAATGTCAGCTGGTCATTATAATAAAGTAAATGTCATGTTGGGTCATTGGCTATTAATGGACCTTTAAAAGTCCCTCTTTTCTCTGTCAGGTACTGCTCGTGGTATTGTCGTTTGCACCGGTGACCGCACTGTCATGGGCCGCATTGCTACTCTGACCTCCGGCCTGGAGACCGGAAAGACCCCCATCGCCAAGGAAATCGAGCACTTCATCCAAATTATCACCGGCGTGGCCGTCTTCCTGGGTGTGTCCTTCTTTATCCTGTCAATCATCCTGGGCTACAGCTGGTTGGAGGCCGTCATCTTCCTCATCGGAATCATCGTCGCCAACGTGCCCGAGGGTCTGCTGGCCACCGTCACTGTGAGGATCACTGGTTTCCCCCTCTCGTTCTCTGTTAGGATTTTGTAGTGTGCATTAATGTCTCTGCTAGTGTTTAAATGTCTTTCTGTAACACTTACATGTTTGTAATCTTTCAGTATAATTAATGTGTGTGTTTGTCATCTTCTTTAGTTTGGTATCTTTTGTTCATGGCTTTGTTCGGAATGGAATACTAACGTACTGCACAGTATGTACTTCATATTGCCTAGTGAGTATGTGAAATATTATGAGAAACAGTACACCGTATGCAAATATAAAAAAAAAAGAAGTAGTGTGCTACATTGTATTTATACTATTTGCATAATTAATTCACTAAGTGGCATCTATTAAGTCAGTAAATAAATGTATGTACCGTTTAAAAGTTTGGGGTCAGTAAGATAGGTTAAAAGCTTTTATTCAGCAAGGATGCATTAAATTAAATAAAAAGTGACGGTACATTTATAAAGCTACAAAAGATTTATATTTCAAATATATGTTTTTTTTCTTCTATTCGTCAAAAATACAGAAAAAAAATATGGTTTACACAAAAATATTAAGCAGCACAGCTGTTTTCAACATTGCTAATAATAAGAAATGTTTCTTAAGCATCAAATCAGCACATTAGAATAATTTCTGAAGGATCATGTGACACTGAAGACTGGAGTAATAGTGCTGAAAATACAGCTTTTCATTTTAAAATATATTATATTATATCTGATATTTTTATAATATTTTAAATGCAGCCTTGGTGAGCTTATGAAATTTCTTTAAAGAACATTTAAAATCGATCCCAAACTTTTGAACAGTAGCATATATTATGTAAGAAATATAAAAATATTGGCAGTCCAAACGAGTCAAAAATAAAAGTTTACGCAAATTCATGTTTGATATTTTGCTTTACTTCATGGAGCACATGTCAAGTAATGCACTGCATTGTGGGATACAGTATCCCATGAAGTGTGCTTTGTTGACTACACATTTTGTGCATGTTCAATAGTATAGACAAGCAAATTTTGGTTCAGTTTAGTTTCATTCTTATAATTTTACAGTTAGTCAGCTCGGGTCAGATCACATCGTTCAGTTCTCTAGTTCAAATATTAATAGTGTGCCATTCCGAAAATGTTCCATGAGATTATATTTGGACAATTTAAGATGTGTGTGTATTTGTTGTCTGTCCTTTTATTCCATTCTTTTTTTTATTCCATCTGTTTGCATTCATTTCTTCTTTGGTGTAACTCTTTACAGTGTTAGTGAAGTGTTGTGGCTTCTCGTCTGTGATAAACGCTCAAGTAGTGTTATATATGTATATATATCATTATGTGTGTTCTTGAACTGTATTCCCTCTCTCTAATCCTTCATATCTGTGACTCTTCGTGACTCTATCGCTATTTTTCTCTCTGTCTGTCTCTCTCTTTTTCTTTCCTGTGTTCTTTTACAGATTCTCACTGTTGAAAGCCTAGGTCAATATGAAAATCTGAAAAATTATTGCCCTGTGGTATCTCTAGTTGCCTGTGCAAGCTAGTGGCTGCCACATAGAGACTGACACTCTGAGACGGGGCTCTCGCTGTGCTCGTGCGTTGGTGCCTCTGGCTGCGGTGCACAACTAGGCCTGAAACATACCCTACGCAGGCGTCATACTCAGTTTCATGCATCTTTGCATTCCAAAATGTGCCAAAGTGAATACTCTAAATTCTTAAAGTAACACAAATATGCATTGACTATGCATTGCCTACACTGACACTGAGGACGTTTGCATTTTTTGCATTAATGATATATATTTATTTAATTTTTTGACTGTAACGTTGCTAATGTTTTTTTTTTTTTAAACTGTCAGATTATTATAAGTTTATATATTATCAACTGTATTTTTAGAGTAATGTTAATTATTCTTTAGCATTAAAATACATCATTTTATTTAATGAAAAGAAAAAAAACTATATTTTATATAAAAGCTACATTTTATATCCATGCTTAACTCCACTACCTGGATTTTTCTTATAGATTTTTTAAAATATTTATTTAAAAAAAAGAAAGAAAAGTCAAAGCTTTTGTAAAATACTACAATAATATGTTTCCCCATGCAGCTTTTGTAGATGTTTTATGTTTCTGAAAGAAGTATCTTATCCTAACCTAAGATGTATTTATTATATTTATTTATATCAGAAATTGTGAAATATTAGTACAACTTAAAATTGTTTTTAATACCTTTTAAAATGTATTCCTGTGATGGTAAAGCTGAATTTTCAGCATCATTCCTCCAGTCTTCAGTGTCACATGATCCTTCAGAAATCCTTCTTATAGGCTGATTTGCTGCTCAAGAAACATTTATTATTATTATCAATGTTGAACACAGTTGTACTGCCCTTTATTACTTGTATAATTTGTATATCTCTTGATTTTTGCTTTTATGCAAAGTGCAAAGCTGTGTCAAATGCTGGAAATGATTACATCTTGATTGATTTTTATATCAATTTACACACTCCATTGTCTTTGAATCTGATTATAGTTGAACCAAGCTCATCTGTCACAGGTCAGATCTTAGTCTAAAAGACAAAAAATACAGTTACTGCATTTTGCATGTTCTCGGCAGACAATTGTTCACCTCAGAAAATAAATTGTGCACATGTTTTTCTCACTGCAAGTGAACCCTTTTTATTAACAATCTGGATTGGGTTATTTTTTCTTGTCATTTTATCAGGCTTTGGATGATGAGGGCATGTCACACCTGTTAATGTTAGCATCTGTCTAATTTGACTGGCTCCTACCAAGTAACAGATGAATTTGTGCCAATATACTTTAGATTTTGGTTTGAGATTTTCGGCCATTATTTAACATCAATAACAAAAGCTAGACATTGCGTAGCGTATGTTTCTGACCACTATGCCTCCTCTATCTGCTTTCGCTTTGCTCCTTTTTGATTTAACACTGTTCTATTGCTGCACGATGTTGCATTTTGCCACATTATGAAAAATGTAACATCACTAAAAGTCTGTTCGGTTCTTTTTCTCTCCACCTCCTTTTCCTTTTAACTTCTGCCTCAACCACTCTTCCTTTTGTTCTGTTATTCTGGTCCTCTGTTTCTGTTCCTCTCTTTCTATCTTTCTGTTTCCGTCTCTCAGGTGTGTCTGACTCTCACGGCCAAGCGCATGGCCCGTAAGAACTGCCTGGTGAAGAATCTGGAGGCTGTGGAGACTCTGGGATCCACCTCCACCATCTGCTCTGATAAAACCGGCACCCTGACGCAGAACCGCATGACTGTCGCCCACATGTGGTTCGACAATCAGATCCATGAGGCGGACACCACCGAAGATCAGTCTGGTGAGCTGCTAGAGAATTACTAGGTTAAGGTTACTAGGGAAATGGATGCAGGATAGATAGATAGACACTGCCATCGAAAAGTTTGGGGTCAGTAAGATTTTGGGCCCTATCATACACCCGGCGCAATGCGACGCCAGGTGTGACGCAAGTGTTTTTTGCGAGAAATAAAAAATGATAATATTTCACAATATTACTGTTTTTATTAATTTATTGTGCTACTGTATTTATGATTAAATAAATTCAGCTTCGGGGAGCATATCAAAAACATTTAAAAAATCTTACCCAAACTTTTGAACAGTAGTATGTACAGACAGACAGACAGACAGACAGACAGACAGACAGACAGGTAGATAGATAGATAGATAGATAGATAGATAGATAGATAGATAGATAGATAGATAGATAGATAGATAGATAGATAGATAGATAGATAGATAGATAGATAGATAGATAGATAGATAGATAGATAGTTAGGTTGTTCTAGCAGTTGCTAGTTTGTTTTTAGGCTATAGATATATACTATATTGAGATGTGTGATCTCTTCTAGGTACGTCCTTTGATAAGAGCTCTGGGACGTGGTTGGCTCTGGCCCGTGTGGCAGCGCTCTGTAACAGAGCCGTGTTTAAGGCGGGGCAGGAGTCTCTGCCAATCCTGAAGCGTGATGTCGCAGGAGACGCCTCTGAGTCGGCTCTTCTCAAGTGCATCGAGCTCTCCTGTGGGTCCGTCAAAGCCATGAGGGAAAAGAACAAAAAAGTGGCTGAAATTCCCTTCAACTCCACCAACAAATACCAGGTGTGTTCACTGTTTTGTATCCAATGTGAATGGATTTATGAAGTAATTATAAGTCCAGCATTCTTTAACTTGGCTAACATTCAGTCAACATAACCTTCATTTACTTAATACATAAAATAATATTTTACTGTCTAACTTTAATTGCAAAATGGATGGTTGACGTGCCCAGACCCCTTTTTTTAATTAACGCCAAGATTTTATGTTAAAAATGTATTTTAAGGAAAGTGTATATTGTAGGCCCTGTCACCATTTATATTAAGTTTATCACCATTTTTTTTCATGTCAAAGTTCATGTCAAATGGCCCTGGCAACCAAGTTATGTTTTTTTTTTTTTTTTGTTACAAATATTGGTAACACTTAAGTTTAGGGTCCAATTCTTACTATTAACAAGTTGCTTATTCGCAAGCATATTACTAGGATACTGACTGTTTATTAGTTCTTATAAAGCACATATTAATGCCTTATTCTGCATGATCTTATTCTACATCCCTTAATCCTACCCAATACCTCAACTCAACAACTACCTTACTAACAATTAATAAGAAGTAATTAGGAGTTTATTAAGGCAAAAGTCGTAGTTAGTTAGTTAATAGTGAGAATTGGACACTAAAATAAAGTGTGACCCAAATATTCCATGAAGTCTTTGTTTGATATATATTTATATTATATATATAAAGTCTTTCAGTTACTATAATCATTAAAATATTATTTAAAGCTGCATGCATAATAATCATAAAAATAGCAACATTTTGTTTTAAAATAGTTTTAGATGGATTATAGTATGTCACACCACAGGACACATGACACCTTATAACCAAATATATTTAATTTCAATAAATAAATAAAGAGAGAATAATATAAGAGAGAAATATAGAGTTATTAAATACTAATATATTTTATCTCATCAATACTAAAGTTTATCCTTTTCATTATAATTTATCAAATTAATTAAGAATGATTTTGTATAAAGATATCTATAGATTTGTTTAGTACATTATTAGACAATGGCATTTCTTTTTACTTGAATTCTTAGGGTTAGTTCAACATGATAAACTTCATTCACATTCAGCACATTATTCAGTTCTCATTAACACTCATTCTCATGTGCTTGGATGTGTTTTCACACCAGTTGTCCGTGCACGAGTCGGATGAGGGTAACGATAGCCACTACCTGCTGGTGATGAAGGGGGCGCCAGAGCGCATCCTGGACCGCTGCTCCTCCATCCTAATTCAGGGGAAAGAGCAGCCCATGGATGAAGAATTGAGGGAGGCCTTCCAGAACGCCTACCTGGAACTCGGAGGGCTGGGAGAAAGAGTGCTTGGTGAGAAATAGAGAGATGTGACTTCAAAATAAAAGGATTAAACTATCACTTTCATTCTATCATCTCTCCACTATCCTGACTAAGAAAAAAAGGCAAAAAAGCTTTTTAAAATCATTTTAAAAAGGCATGAATATGAATATAAATACAAGACACATAAAAAAACATAATATTGGACCCTTAAAACTGTGGAATAAATCCATTCTTATTGTTTCTCTTTTTTTCCCCTCTTCCATCCAGGTTTCTGCCATGTGTTCCTGCCTGAGGACAAGTACCCCAAAGGATTTGCCTTTGACACCGATGACATCAACTTCCAGACAGACAAACTGTGCTTTGTGGGTCTGATATCCATGATTGACCCGCCCAGAGCTGCCGTCCCAGACGCTGTGGGCAAATGCCGCTCAGCTGGTATCAAAGTCATCATGGTGACCGGTGACCATCCAATCACGGCCAAGGCCATCGCTAAAGGTGTCGGTATCATCTCTGAGGGTAACGAGACAGTGGAGGACATCGCAGCTCGGCTTAATATTCCTGTCAGCCAGGTCAACCCCAGGTAGAGTATTAAAACACACACAGAAAAGTAAAAATAAACTCCACAATCCCGTTTTACCTGTTTCTTCCCATAATTTTCTCTATACTATGGATAAAAATAATCAGCATGCTTTTAAGTCCTGGAACAACTTTCTTATCAACTGATTGAGGTTTATGAAAAGGTTGGGATTATGTTTGAACAGTATTTGTTTCCACCAATCGTATGCTTTTAGAAGTAGGCTGGGGTTAGGATTTGGTTTATGATTGCTTGATAGGAATATTGTTTCTAGGAATGACAAAGGATGTTGATCCAGGAACACGTCCTGTTTGGCTAAATTGCTTCAGGCTGGTTTTAACAAAGGACATCTATAATACCTTCAAAAATCGGTCAGTGGTAAAGCATCTACAATGATATAACAAAATATTTGCATGTTATTTTTTACAAAAGTAGAATACATGGCTACTTCTGAATGTCCATCAATGGAGAAAAATGTTTTTGCCCTATAATGGTGCAGTTTCAGTATCTACCTGCAGGGGAAAACATTCAGAAAAAACCTAGGGTGCATCTCAGTCAGCTCCATAGCTTCCTCAGGGCGTGAATCAGTGTACATGAATTCAGGCACTGGTATGGACAGTAAGGACTCACTACACATTGGGACACTGATGACTCGTTAATTACCTGCCTAGCAATGTATGTTTATGCTGAAATATAATTAAATAATAGTAAAACAAAAATAAAAACACGTGTCATTATGTGTAGTGAGTTGGCTCACATGATTTATGTTTCGCGCTTCAGATATTCTGTTAAGGGAACCGTGAGAATCGATGCTCCCTGGTTTTCACAGTGCATTGTGGGACTTCTTAGGGAGCGAACACTTCAGTGCACTGGAAGGATTTTTTTTTCACTTTAAATTTAAAATAATGATCCAGATCACTAATAGTTCCTTCAGGGTGACTAGGGGTTTAAGAAACATTTGAGTAATTATGATGCATTTTATGACCATTTTCAGAGTGAAAAAGACAAGTGTTCACATCTCAGGCACATGTTAATGTTGTGATAACTGGTAATTGATTGGTAATTCTTTATAATATGTGAGGCTAATTTCATTCAGTAAGTATTAACTACATAATAGGAATTATATCAGTCCTAAATTTGCTATTACTTACTGATTAGTAATATTGTTTCTATATTAGTTAATAATAGTAGCTGAAGTGTTAGTACTACTCATTAGCCCTGCATTAAATCCTGCTAGGTTCAGACTGCAGGTAAATGCGGCCTAAATCCCAAACATTTTTGTGACTCAGATCTGTTTATGTCAGTGTGAACAAACCACATTCCACAAACGCGCAAATCTTACCATTACATCCTGGGCGGGACTAACAGAAACTGACGAATCAAACTTTTCATTATGACGAGCATGTGAAATGCACCTATAGGGAGAGGGGAAACTACGAAACCACCTGCGATTGACTATTGAAAACTGAATTTAATCATTCTTTTAACTAAATAAAGTGGTTTATTATAAATATTATCGCTAATTAAATTATTTAATATATCTTTTAGGAAAATTACCAGCTATGTTTTGGGTGGGCCACAATTCAAAGTGGGTGGACCCAGGCCCACTCGGGCTTATGCGTAGCTTCGCCACTGGTTCAGGCGCATTGTTGGCGCGTTGCTATTTTGAGGCAACTGAAAACGCTGTATTTTTTGTGTTATTTAAAGGGTACACTTATTACACACACAGCAGCAGCAGCACACAAACATTTTTAAATATTAAAAATAAAAGGATTCCTCTTTGGAGAATCATTCAGTCTTTCCGCTTGCAAATTCCGCCATGTAAATAGCGAATCTGCCATGGTGCAAGCGCAACTGGCTTTTAAAGGGAATGGGAGATGAGACTCTGATGCACGTTATACCCAAAACACACCCATGACTCATTAAGAGACTAGGTACAGATTTGGACCATGTGCCTGGTGCGCCGACCGTTTTTTCCATCGTTAAAGGATCAGTTCACTTAAAAATAAAAATGTCCTGATATTTTACTCACCCCCATCTCATCCAAGATGTTCATGTCTTTCTTTCTTCAGTCGAAAAGAAGAAATTAAGTTTTTTGAGGAAAACATTCCAGGATTTTTGTCCACATCATAGACAACCAAAATGATGAAGGTCCAAATCAATGCAGTTTCAAAGGGCTTTGAAGGGGGCAGAGAGGCTCTGCGCGATCCCAGACGAGGAATAAGGTCTTATTTAGCGAAACCATCGGTCATTTAAACATTTTTTAATAAGAATTAATATACTTTTTAACCTATTTTGCTCATCTTGCACTGCTGTCCTGTCAGACTAGACGTAGGTGGAAGTACCGCCCCAAGCGAACGTGCGAGGACTAATACAAACGCCCTTTACCAAAAAAACACTCCATCTTCAACTTCAGAATCGTCTGACATCGTTGTTTTTACTTCTTTTTGCTAAAGGACGTTTGTATTAGTCTTCTCATGTGCGCTTTGTGAATACGGGGGCGGTACTTCTGGGGGGTGTGAGCTTTCCAACGTGATTACGCAATCCTTGGCATGTCGCAGAGCAGCGCAAGATGAGCAATTTAGGTTAAAAAGTATATTCATTTTTTTTTTTGAAAATGGCCGACGGTTTCACTAGATAAGACCCTATTCCTCGTCTGGGATCGCGCAGAGCCTCTGAAACCCTTTGAAACTGCATTGATTTGGACAGTCATCATTTTGGTTGCCATGGAAGTCTATGATGTGGACAAAAATCCTGGAATGTTTTCCTCAAAAAACTTAATTTCTTTTCACCTGAAGTAAGAAAGACATGAACATCTTGGATGAGATAGGGGTGAGTAAAATATCAGGACATTTTAATTTTCAACTAATCCTTTAAACTGGCCAAAGTGGATTCGGACACACCATGTGCTTCAGACCATGCACTCAGATCGTTAAAATAGGGCCCTGAGGCTCGCAGTGTGAACGTAGTTACCTCATTAATGACAGAGCAATATTCTAAATTGTTACCAGAAAAAAATAAACTGAAACTGAATTCTGGATCATGTAAAATGATTTGTCTAATAAGTATTGCTCTTTTTTATTTAATAACAGCAGCTCTACATTTTTTCTGATTTTGATACTGGAGAGTGAGCTTCCATTTAGTATTCTTCGTGTGTGTTGTCAGGGATGCTAAAGCCTGTGTGATCCACGGCTCAGATCTGAAGGATCTCTCGCAGGAGCAGATGGATGAAGTGCTGAGGAATCACACAGAGATTGTGTTCGCCAGGACCTCTCCCCAACAGAAACTCATCATCGTGGAGGGCTGCCAGAGACAGGTACACACACACACACACACACACACACACACACACACACACACTCACATTCACCTAAATAACACATAAAAAGGATTTAAACTGTTCATTCATAATCATTAATAACTGACTGATATTTTTACACACACTGTCTGTCTGTGTCCTTTAGGGTGCCATTGTGGCTGTGACTGGTGATGGAGTGAACGACTCCCCTGCTCTGAAGAAAGCAGATATCGGTGTTGCCATGGGGATCTCGGGCTCAGACGTCTCCAAGCAGGCTGCAGACATGATCCTGCTGGACGACAACTTTGCATCCATCGTTACTGGAGTTGAGGAAGGTACGAGAGAGAGGGAGTCAAAGCATATGAGAAAGGTAGAAAGAAATCCAGAGCAAGCCAGGGGCAACTCATACGAGGAAATTGTTTCCCTCTGTATTCGCCATTATTTATTCTTTAATTGGATCTCTGTTAGATTCCACAAAGCGGTTGCTAGTCTGGGGTCCACATAAACATTCATAATAAAAATAGGATAAATTTATGTTAAAAACTATACAAAAAAACAAACAGAATCAAATTTTCAGATAATTAACAAACAATAAATAAAATTACAAAAGTATACATTTAATTTATAGTATAGTTATATACTATAGCATAGTACAATATAGTTTAATGATTTTATAAAAAACAACATGACAACAGTATTGAACAAAGTAGTTACAAAAAGTAACAATTGAGATTAGTGGTCTTTTGATAGTAATTCTTTGACAAATATATTTTTAAATATTGATTAATTAATTCAAAATAAACATTTATTTAAAACAACCATATGACTTATGGTTTTATTTTTAATATATGTAAACTTAAAATCTGAATTAAAATGCAGATAAGTAAAAAAAAAAAAACATGATAAAATAGAACACTAGATCAAATTACATTTTATTTCTTGTAATTTTTTATCATATTTTTATTTTGTGTGTTTTTTTTTAATTCTTTAATTTAAAAAAATCAACAAAATGACAACAATAGTAAAAAGGTAGGTCATATTTAAATGTACTAATTAATTCAAAATAAATATTTATTAAAAACAACCATATTATTTATGGTTATATTTAATTATGTAAAAATCTGAATTAAAATGCAGAAAACAAAAATATGATAAAATATAATAATAAATCAAATTTAATGTTTAATTATTTTATGCTTAAAAAAATCAACAAAACGACAACAGTAAAAAAAAAAAAAGTAGGTCATATTAAAACCAAATAATGCATAAAAGTCTTTTGATAGTAACTTTTCGAAAAGATTTTGAAATGTATGAATTAATTAAAAATAATACAAAAATAAACATGATTTTAGAATTCAAATAGAAAATATGATAAAATATAACAATCAATCAAAGTTAATGTTTTATTGTCATTTTTATCATATTTTTATTTTAGTGTTTTTAATGCATTTTAAAAATCATTAAAATGACACAACAATAACAGTAAAGAAAAATATTTAAACACAGTTGACAGAGATCATAAGCATAATGCTGGGCATTTCTCTGAAAGTATATTGTCATTACAAATGTTTGAAAAAACAAAACAGAAACAGTGTAGTTGGATGAGAGAAAAGACTTGAATGACTCGGGTAATAATGAGGTCTGTGTTTCTGTTCTGTGTTTCTCTCCCAGGTCGTCTCATCTTTGATAACCTGAAGAAGTCCATCGCCTATACACTGACCAGCAACATTCCTGAGATCACTCCCTTCCTGTTTTTCATCTTGGTCAACATTCCTCTTCCTCTCGGAACCATCACCATCCTCTGCATTGACCTGGGCACTGACATGGTGAGACACATACACATCTAATATTTTTATTTTAATAAGAGTTATTTTTTTTAGTGGCAATACACTTGTTTCTGTAATACAGTCACTAATACATACACTACATTCATACATTAACCAATTGTTGTATGTAATCTCAGGTCCCTGCAATCTCATTGGCTTATGAAGCAGCAGAGAGTGACATCATGAAGCGCCAGCCTCGTAACCCCCACAGGGACAAGCTGGTGAACGAGCGCCTCATCAGCATCGCCTATGGACAGATCGGTTAGTGAGCTCATCATCATTTACTCACCCTCATGACGTTCCATACCCACAAGACTTTCGTTTAAACTTCAGAACACAAATGAAGATCTTTTTGATGAATAGCTACGCAACTACCAATTTGACATTTCCAAAAGTTTATAAACAGATTGTATAACTAACCCATATGAATTGAGTGGTTTAGTGCAAATTTTCTGAAGAGACTTGAATGCTTTATATGATGAACAGATTGAATTTAGACTTTTATTCACATATAAACAATGATCAACAAACAACGAAGCTCAACCAAACCTGCTTGACACGTGAGAACAAACCTCATTGGTTCTTGCTGAAGCTCAAATGTGCTGCGTAACACGAGAATGAACCTCACTGGTTCTTGCTGAAGCTCAAACGTGCTGCGTAACACGAGAATGAACCTCATTGGTTCTTGCGGAAGCTCAAACGTGCTGCGTAACACGAGAATGAACCTCATTGGTTCTTGCTGAAGCTCAAACGTGCTGCGTAACACGAGAATGAACCTCATTGGCTCTTGAGGAAGCTCAAACGTGCTGCGTAACACGAGAATGAACCTCATTGGTTCTTGCTGAAGCTCAAACGTGCTGCGTAACACGAGAATGAACCTCATTGGTTCTTGAGGAAGCTCAAACGTGCTGCGTAACACGAGAATGAACCTCATTGGTTCTTGAGGAAGCTGAAACGTGCTAACACGAGAATGAACCTCATTGGTTCTTGAGAATGAACCTCATTGGTTCTTGCTGAAGCTCAAACGTGCTGCGTAACACGAGAATGAACCTCATTGGTTCTTGAGGAAGCTCAAACGTGCTGCGTAACACACGAGAATGAACCTCATTGGTTCTTGCGGAAGCTCAAACGTGCTGCGTAACACGAGAATGAACCTCATTGGTTCTTGAGGAAGCTCAAACGTGCTGCGTAACACGAGAATGAACCTCATTGGTTCTTGAGAATGAACGTGCTGCGTATTGGAATGAACCTCATTGGTTCTTGAGGAAGCTCAAACGCGTGCTGCGTAACACAAGAATGAACCTCATTGGTTCTTGCTCAAACGTGCTGCGTAACACGAAATGAACCTCATTGCTCAAACGTGCTGCGTAACACGAGAATGAACCTCATTGGTGCTTGCTGAAGCTCAAACGTGCTGCGTAACACAAGAATGAACCTCATTGGTTCTTGAGGAAGCTCAAACGTGCTGCGTAACACGAGAATGAACCTCATTGGTTCTTGAGGAAGCTCAAACGTGCTGCGTAACACGAGAATGAACCTCATTGGTTCTTGCTGAAGCTCAAACGTGCTGCGTAACACGAGAATTAACCTCATTGGCTCTTGAGGAAGCTCAAACGTGCTGAGAAACACGAGAATGAACCTCATTGGTTCTTGCTGAAGCTCAAAAGTGCTGCGTAACACGAGAATGAACCTCATTGGTGCTTGCTGAAGCTCAAACGTGCTGCGTAACACGAGAATGAACCTCATTGGTTCTTGCTGAAGCTCAAACGTGCTGCGTAACACGAGAATGAACCTCATTGGTTCTTGCTGAAGCTCAAAAGTGCTGCGTAACACGAGAATGAACCTCACTGGTTCTTGCTGAAGCTCAAACGTGCTGCGTAACATGAGAATGAACCTCATTGGTTCTTGCTGAAGCTCAAACGTGCTGCGTAACATGAGAATGAACCTCATTGGTTCTTGCTGAAGCTCAAACGTGCTGCGTAACACGAGAATGAACCTCATTGATTTTTGCACGTCAAGCGAACATGCTTAAGCTTCCGTTTACTACAGCTGATGTGTGTTGATCATTGTTTATATGTGAATAAAAGCCTCAATTCAATCTGTTCGTCGTATAAAGCGATAGAGTCTCTTCAGGAATTTGGACTAAACCGCCGCACTCAGTTTATATGGATTAGTTTTGCAATCTCTTTATGAACTTTCTGAAGTGTCACAGTGTCAGTTGCGTAGCTGTCTATACTATAGAGGGGCAGAAATCTTTCAGATTTCATCAAAAAGATCTTCATTTGTGTTCTGACAATAAATGAAAGTCTTACGGCGTTTGGAATGACATGAGGGTGAGAATTTCATTTTTGTGTGAACTATCTCTTTAAACTTATGTTATACGAGATTGGTCTACTGACTCAAAATGAACTGAATAAAAGTGACTTACTGTCTCTCTTTTTAAATGTGTTTGTAGGTATGATTCAGGCCCTGGGAGGATTTTTCAGTTATTTTGTGATTCTGGCTGAGAACGGCTGGCTTCCCAGCCTGCTGGTGGGCATCCGGCTAAACTGGGATGATCGCTCTAATAATGACCTGGAGGACAGTTATGGACAGCAATGGGTAAACATTATATTGCATCAGATTACACCAAGGCCGTAACCATGTCTTGAACATTGGGGAGGGGGGATCAAAGTGAGCAAACATAAAACAAACATAGACTTGACCAAGACGCATGGCATACATGAGGGCTTAAATACACAGAGACTAATGACTAACAAGACACACCTGTGAACAGTCAAAACAATGAAGCAAAAGGTGTGTTCGACATCGGCTGCGGCTGGATGCAACCGATCGGCGTGACTAGCTGCAAACGAAGACGTGAAGTCGAATCTTTCTGCTTCCTGTAGTGACGCTCTCACTGTGTTTGCATACTTTAACACAGATGAAGTGAATTAAATGCAATATTTGTCAATACACAGATGATTCAGAGACATTTTCATTCAATACTTTATGTACCGCTTAATACAGTGTGTGTTTGTACAAGAATAAACTTCAACATAAGCCTACACACTATCAATGAAGTGGGGTCTACGTTTATTTATCAGTTTTATTTTAATAAACATGACAATATAGCATCTCAGCTACATGAAAAGAGTTTTTACCGTTATAAAAAACTTATTTGTGAGCATTAGTGGAACTGAAGGTTTTAGAATAAACACGAAACACACGTGATCGCTGTCATGCGGTGAATCCGGCCAATCATGGAACAGCTGTGTCGTCATCAGAGCTCGTGCAGCCTGGTGCAGTCGCTCTGGAGAAGCTGCACCAGCTGTATTAGCCGGCTGCTCTCGAATGTCGGCGCTGACTTAAATTGGACAGAATTTCTAACCAGCATGCACTGCTTCAAGTCAGCCGGCGATCGGTCGAATTCTATTGACAGAAATGAACTGAGAACCCACATGACTAAATCAACCAATGACAACATGACACAAGAGACTAGGGAAGCACATGACATGATCACATGACAACAGGAAACATGACAATGAACAACAAGGACATGACACATGAACATGAAACAGAACCAACACACTAGACATTACACTAAAAGATTTTTGTTGTTTTTTTGAGGGGGGGATTTAATGGAATAAAGAAGAAATAAGAATTTTAAAAGAAGCTCTAGGTCTAATTATAAGCTATATAGTTGGGAAGTAATCCATTCTCTATGCAAATAATATTTTATTTACAAATATGCACATATTCACTCTTGTTTGTATTATGTGTAATATGTCAAAAAATGTAAAAACGTTTCTTGTCTCGTTACATTCAGTTATGAATGACATTTAAATGATTACATATTTTAGATTAAAAATGGCAAAATTACATTAAAAAAGTAGTTTGCATCGCTGTATGTTATTGTGGGTCGTTAAACTTATTCATCGTAAAACATAATACATTTTAGCTACTTATATCTTACCATGCACTCTTTGACTGTAAAAATGAAAAGTGTTGCGTTGGAATTAGCGCTCATCGTCAGTGAACATTAAGCCCCGCCTTCTTTGATCTGATTGGCCATCATTTTGACACTGACGAGCGCTGTTAGACCACTGAGGCAGACCAGCCTAAAAAATTCATTTATAAACGGGCTGCCATCCAGAGCGATGTCTAATGGAGAGCAGTATTAAGAAGTATGAAATTTTGGGGGGGCGGGGGGCAATTTGACCATTACAAATTATTGCCTATGGTGGTTACGGCCCTGGATTACACAAACTATGCAGTGCAACAGTAGTATATGTAAATGTGTCTCTTTCTCTTAGACATACGAGCAGAGGAAGATAGTGGAGTTCACTTGTCACACGGCCTTCTTCGTCAGTATCGTGGTGGTGCAGTGGGCCGACGTGATCATCTGCAAGACTCGCCGTAACTCTGTGTTCCAGCAAGGCATGAAGTTAGTATCGCTCTCACAACTAACAGACATTTAGAACTAAGATAATACGTTTGCTGAAATGAGTTATCAAATTTGAAGCTCTGGGTTAGTAGTGGCTAAACCAAACTAGCTGAGCTAAATGATTGTGCTTGTTGTTTGTAGGAATAAAATCTTGATCTTTGGCCTGTTTGAAGAGACGGCTCTGGCTGCCTTCCTGTCTTACTGCCCCGGCATGGATGTGGCACTCAGGATGTACCCTCTCAAGTGAGTGTTGCCTACAGAGAAACTTACACAGCAAATGACGCATGTGCTACGTCATTATAATAGCAATAGCTGAACCTGAATTCTGACATGATAATTCTCTTTTCTCTCTCGTTTCTTCTCTCAGGCCCAGTTGGTGGTTCTGTGCGTTCCCTTACAGCTTCTTAATTTTTGTTTACGATGAGATCCGAAAACTTATCCTGCGCCGAAACCCAGGAGGTACAGAGCCTGAATTACTCTCTCACACAGAGAATTTTGTTTTCTGTATATACTTCTGATATAAATATCGATATTTATGGCACGGCTTTTTTTGTAGCCAGTTACACTACCATTCAAAATTTGGGGGTCAGTGAGATTTTATGTTTTTGAAATAAATATTTTACACTCATTGTTACATTTAAAAAATAATGTAAACAATTATGTGTAAATATGTGTAAATCATTCTAATATACTAATTTAAAGAAACATTTTATTATTATTAATAATGATGAATTCATTGATAATTAGAAAATTCAAAAGAACAGCATTTATTTAAAATATATATTTTTACTCTCACTTTTGATCACTGTAACGCATCCTTACTGAATAAATGCATTCATTTCTTTAAAAAAAATCTTACTAGCCCCAAACTAAAATACAGTAAATACATATATGTAATAACTATATCTATAAAATAGCTATATCTTAAAATAAATTGAGGGCTTTTTCAACAGTTTTTCACTAAATGAACCAGAAGGAATAAAAACAATACATAGCAATAAAAAGCTAAACTGACTTGAATGAATGAATCACTGAATCAGAATCGATTCACTGAAGTTGACCGTTTGAACTGATTCATGAAAATGAATCAAACTTAATAACACTTAACATTTTAGTTACTAAAGTGGCAAGAAGAGGACACGTTGCACAAATAAAAAGCAAATCATAATATTCACAATGTTTCTTACATGAATATCCTGTGAATATGTGATATTCATGCTGTTGATGCTGAATTTTAATTATGGCCTTTTTCCTCTCTGTTTTACTTCAGGTTGGATTGAAAAGGAGACTTACTACTGAATTGACAAATACTTCACTCATCAATTCTCTCTCATTCCTCCACTCTCTCTTTCTTAATCCCTTTCTCTCTCTTTTTCACAATCTACCCATTCCTCCTTTATAAACTACAGAACCAACCATGTTACATGTCCTATATCCTTCCTTTTTCTGGAATAAAAAAATGAGACGAGATGAGAGGAACAACCGAGGAAGATGATAACCCACATTTTTTTGTTTGTTTTTTCCTACCCAAAGACTACAGCTGAATCTGCCAGTATCAAGGTTTACTAATACTATTAAACACACTGTTAGCATGTGCACACGCACGGCCTTTGTAATGGATGTCACGCATGACGTCTTTCCAAACCCAGCAGCTGCATTTAGATTCCGTCACGACGGGACTCCTGCACAAACACTGCCATGCTAAATTACTGTTGTACATCCCTCTCCATCCTCGTTGTCGGAAAAATACAAATAACCTGATAACATGAAATTCATTCAGTCTCTCGCCCTCTGCTGGGGAAAAAGAGGAAGACCGCCGCCTCACTCCAAACCGGTCCCGTCTCACCTGCCACATCCTCCCTTTCCTAGTTGTTGTTGGGGTTGTTTTTATTAATCTTTCATAACTTTTTTGTTCGATATGTTTTTATGTCAGAAGTGTGTCTGAGAGCTGCTTGGTTTTATTTTTTTCTCAGACATGACAAAGCACACTGCCACCGTTCACTCTTTCTCTCTCTTTCTCTCTCGCTCCTCCTCTCCCTCCCCTTTTACCCTGCACTGCCCCCTCCCTCCCTGCTCTCGCTCCTTCTGTCCGTCTCCGTCTGTTTGTCTGTTTGTGAACGATGTGAAGAAGCCTCCCTTTTCTACCCCCCCACCCCACCCCACTCCGTTTCCCTCTTCCCCCGTTAAAAAAGGAAAAAAAGAAGAGAAAATACAATCTTTCTGTGTCCTAGGAAAAAGAGATTTCTCTCTAATGTCATTGTTTAAATAAAGTGCAGAAAAAATGGAATAAAAGCAATGTACCAGTATGTGAATCAACAGCAAAAAATGAAATAAAAAAGAAGGATCTCTCTTTTCTCAGCTTGGCGTCGGTTTGTTTTTTTGTCTGATGTCTGGCATGAATTCTAATGAAATATTAAACTTTCTTTTGTGTAATTTACGACCATTTCAGGACTCTTAAAGAGCACAAAATCAACACTTTTAATTCATACATGTCAAGAAGTCATTTTATAGGAGTGATTCTCATTATGTACTCATTTCTGTATGAAGATAATGTTATTAAAACCACATAACGTATAAAATAGTGCCATATATATAAACACTTTACAATTTAAATAAAATATCTCTTGCAGAATGACAATGAGAATTTAGGGGTGAGAGATGTGAATAAATGTCACGAAAATGTATAATAATTTAATTCTTAAATAATTTTTGGTCTAAAATATAAGCAAGTTAATTGTAGTCACAGCTATTGACTCAAAAATACCACAGCTATTTGTTGGATTAACACGGACCGTGAGAACTTTTACCTCAGTAATGGGTTTTCTCTGAGATCTGTTAATGGTTTTACTGTCATTAATTGACTCTCGCAGGTTTATCGTGGCTTTTGTGAGTTCGGTGCTATGACATTTATAGAGGTGGCTTCTCCCAAAATCATATCACCACAATAATCACATTAAACATCTCACTTGAAATCACTGGCTAATATTTTAGAAACATTTGTCATTTTGAGGATGTTGTTTTTCAATACCATTTCAAAACAGAGTTATCATAAATTTAATTTGAGATATAAAATAAATCCTGTAAATAAATAAATAAAATAAAATTGCTTTTTCACAGCCATACCACCTAGAGGTGTGGGTCACCCCGTTTAAAGAGTGTCTGCACACACCGATAGAGACAAAGGGCCTATAACACCCTATATATTTATACAGGCTTATATATATACAGTTTGGGTTTTATATGAAAGAGAAAGGAGACGGGCTGCAGTAAAGTCTTTGATGAATTCCCTGGTTACATTCAGCCGCTGTTTCATTTTGATGATGAAGAGGGCTCACAAACACGCACACACACACACACACACAGAACCACACCTCTAAAAACAGAATTACAAACATGCCTTGAAGCCAACTCTCCAAAATAACAGAAATATGTCTCCTCATTATGAAACACACACACATACACACACGCTCCCCTTGTCAGCTGTCCTGCCTGCTTTAATCTTTCTGCTCAATGCAGACCCCCAATCTCTCTCTCTCTCTCTCTCCCCCCTTTCCCCCTCTCCCTCTCTCGCTCCACTGTTCTGTGTGATAGAATATCGATCGCTTGCCTCGTCTCAGCAGAAAGGGGGAAGGGAGGGGGCAATGGTCAGATGTGCTCCAAGGTTGTCTCCTTGGCAACTGATAGGTTGAACCGGATAGGTCACAGGGTTGCCATGGTGCCTAGGTCGTCAGGGTCACCAAGAGGGGGAGGGGTCATGGGGCTGACCAGTAATGTTTGGGTGATGAGTAATTGTGGACATGCTCTGTGTTTGGGTGCCTGAGTGCAGGTCATGTTCATTCGGTATGCTCGTGTTTGGCTGTGTACATTCTTAAAATATATGGGGGTTTTCACAGCAATGCTATAGAAGAACCATTTTTGGTAGGCCCACACAAAAAAACCTTTATGTGAACCATTTTAAAAATCTAAAAACTTTTGTGGGATGGAAAGGCTCTATAGATGCTAAAGGTTCTTCATGGAACCATTGATACCGATAAAGAACCTTTGTTTTTTAAGAATGTAAAGACGTTTTGGCTGCTCTCCACACGCGCACACACACACACACACACACACACACACACACACACACACACACACACAGGCTATGTAGCTATGTTTACACGTTTCATAAGACGGCGCTCTTTGCTACAATAGTCCTAGTTGACTTCAAACAGTCCAAATAAAGAGCTCAACTTTGACGAGTTTAAAGGACAAATTCAAAAACAATAATTACTCATTAGGCCTACTAAGCGGTGGTCCTTCCAGCAAGTAGTTTTCTTGATCTAAAATAATAAAGGCTCAAACCAGCTGCTCAAATCATTATACGAATTTGTGGAACGAAGTAGGCCTAAATAACAAACTAAAGCAAAAGTAAAAAGGAAGTCATTTTTGCATGTTTTCGTTATGTATTCTTTAGCCCTATATATGTATAATACACTTGTGGGATATATATATATATATATATATATATATATATATATATATATATATATATATATATATATATATATATATATATATATATATATATATATGTGCGTGTGTGTTATATGTAAATCTATAATATAATGAATCCTCACACAAAGCTCTCGAGCGGCGAACTGTTGCTATGGTTACCTCCTGAGGCCAACGGCTAGCGCACTTTGACTAACTTAATCTAACTTTTGTCTTAATCTTACTTTCGCGGTCACTGAAATTATTGAAATCTATATACTTAAGACTCCCTCGGCCTCCTGATTTTACTTCAAATGGGGGGGTTCAATTCTCCCGTAACAGTCTCCAGACATTTTGGGTAAGTCATAACGTTGATCCTTGCAGAGAACGCTTCACGCCGCAAGATGGCGACCAAACTCGCCAAATCATGTGATTTCCTTTTGATTTATTTGAACGCCGAGTTCAAGATTTCAATGGAGATTCAAGATTCTTCGTATCGAAGTTCATCCTTATATCAAGGTGATATTGTTATTTATGCTTAAGCGCACTTTTGCTTGCTTATCACAGAAGTGGTGCTACTGACAAGATTTAATCTTGAAAAGTTATTCTGCAAGTGTTTGATTCTTGTATTCCAGCCAAAAGGGATTAAAAACAAGACGTAAATTATTTTATTGCTAGAATGTTGGTTATAAACTGTGATTATGAGGTTACCTTACGCTTTCTCTCAAAAACGACTCGACTCAAATTTCGAGTCACGTAATTTACAGAGAAATGCCACTCAAAACAACAGCAAACAGCTTGTTTTTTTGTTTTGTTTTTTTGGAACAGAATAGTTTTAGTTGATGGTATTAGCTAGTTGAGCAGCCACTATTTTCCAAACTCCACCTTTAACTGATATGACCAGGTTTGTTGGTAATACAGAAACGAATTGCTGCTCCAAAACACAGCATCCATCTTAAGCTGTAGCTATTTCAAGTGTCTAAAGCTTTGGCCTAAAGATCCAATAAGAAACCAATACACAAGCAATTCATGTTGATTCATCCGTAGCACAAATTCACACTAAATCTCTACGTTTTGTAAAGTAGGCCTATTTCATATAAAGCCAAATGTGTGTGTTTTTGTGGAGGTAACACATGACAATGTGTATCTGAATGCTTTCATTTTAACCGCTCAGCTGTTCTGGTATTTGATATTTGGAGATTGTTCCAATGAAGAACCAGGTTAGAAATGGATGAAGAATTCTGGACATGGACGAGCAGGAACTCCTCACGTTGAGGGGGATTTAAGCCACCAGAAGTGGCTGATTGCAGTGACCAGACTGGGGTGTACGAGTTTGATGAAGGATTTTAGGTAATGGTTCTTCGGGCCATTGGCAGCATTGCAGGCTGGGGACAGTGTCTTGGGTTTAATTCGTACAGTTACTGGTAGTCCGTGTAGAGAGCTCAGCACAGGCGGAAAATGAGAGAATTTCCAGAGGTTAAATACAAGTCGAGCGGCAGCATTCTGGATGCGCTCGAAGGACCGTATAGCAGATACAGGTGGACCAGAGATGACCGAGGAGCAGTAGTCTATTTGTGATTTAATAAAACCTTGACGAGCACTATTAGTGTTATTCAACATATTTATTTGCTTTGTTGAGAGCTCTGAACCATAAAAAGTTAGCTTAACTGGCATAAACTCTATAAATCCTACTGTATCATATTTGATACACAAATTTCTACGGCCTCTAAATTATCAGCCGCACCAAAAAAAACCCTGTTTTTTTCAGCAAGTAAAAGGCCTTTTAGTACCATTGTAAAAATGTCCACCTTCAGGTTGTTTTTGCTATCCAATCTTTTTACAAAGTAACGATAACTTTTTGTTTGTGATATTTCAAGATGAACACTGAAGCAACTTAGGTTTACTTGATTATCCAGGCATAAAGTTTTTTTTTTTTTTTAAAGAAAAATTACATAATTTTTAATTTGTACATTTCTCGATCATCATTATGATACCCCCACAAAAACAACTACAGAGACTTTATGTATTTACTATTCAGGCATTTTATGTAAGTTGCCTGCTGTGCTGTTATAAAGATCCACTTGATTCACATTACAAGCTATCATAATTAAATCTTTTTGGCCATATATTAATATCTGCAAATGCATATTTCAGGCTCCGTTTGGGAAACTTCATTAATAATTCCAGTCATTAATGCAATGATATTTCCAGAAGAAATCATGCATTAAAATGTTCAACGTGTAAAACTTTTTTTCCAATTGCAGCTTAAAGTAGTCAACATGAAATTTTGTTTCAACTCATAATGTGTTTATATAAAATGTGTATTTCAAAGTGAAGAAGGATATTTAATGACAAAGAAGTTAGAGTGAGATTTTGATGAAATATTACACAGAGTGCACTGATGAATTTGATGAAGCTTCAGTTTTGAATTCATGATGACTTTAAGAGGCAAAAATTATACCTAACAGTACTGTGCAAGTTGCATTTGAGTTATATTATAATATAACCGTGCATACATGCAGAATTATAAAGCTCATCCATTAAGTCGTGTATGATGGATTTCGAATGTGTCAATGTCCATCAAGTGGAGTCCCACCCTCAATAACTCTCAGGCTCCCTCACAAATGTGCCCCTCTTCCCCATCAGTATCTACTCTGTCGTCATGGAAACAGCCAAGATGCCGGGTACAACAAGGGAAAGTGAGAGAAGGAGAGATGGAGGGTGAGGGACGCAGGAAAAAAAAAAGTGTCTGAAGGTCGCTCACAGATTAAAGGTGGGTGATGACAACTGTGCATCTGCAGTGCCTTCCTAGAGGTTCAAGTTTGTGTCCATGTTAATAACATGAAATATTTCCCAGAAACATCATCCATTTAATGCTGTGTTTTTGCATAGTCCTGCACAAACCCCCAAATATACATCGCACTCGGTTGTTGTTCCATCGGTCTCTCGCCATGTCACACCCATTGATCTTCCACTTTCTTTCTCGCTCACTCTTTCTCCCTGAAAGAGCCAGATGGGGTGAGCGTTTTTTATTCTCGGAGGCCTCCTGCACGTGCCTCCTATTCAGAGCCTTAAAGCGTTTAATTCATGAGGGGTTTGATTCTACAGAGAAGGGGCCTCTACATCCCTCCCTCCGCCTGCGTTCTTTCGCCCCTCTCTCTTTCTCTGATCCACTCTTACACCATCTTATTTCTTCCTCTGTTCACCTCACCCCCCCCCACCTCAGCTCCTTTATTCACTCCCTTCCTCTTTTTGAACGTTTCTTTCCTCCAAACATTTCTGTTGCTTCCCTGCATTTCAGCCTTGGCATTCTGTTTATTCTCAATTTCATATTTAAAAGCATCGCCTTACCTTTTGGAGAAATGCAATGGTCAAAAAATTGGAGAGTGTCATAATAGTAACAATATCTTTGTTGTATTTTATCAATGCAATTTTACTTAACGCACACCCAACCATCAATGGCAGAGAAATGTTGCTTTAAGCTGGGGTTTTTTTTGTTTCATATAGATGCATAGAGTATGTGCAAGATTGACCCTCCCGCTCTCTGATAATTACACATTGAGTTAGTGACCATTATCCTGTCAGGTGCCCGTTTGATAAAGCTGTGATAAACCTTTCTCCTGTCCTTGCTTTGCTCTCCCACTGTCTTTTTCTGTTCTTTAATCCCAGAGCTGGTCTCCGATAGCTCGAGAAGATTCTGGGATTCTTACCTTTTGTTGTTGTTTTTTTTAATTTAGAAATGTGGCCCTGCAAACCTTTCACCCACTGGCTACCGCACTGGTCACAGATACATATTTGTGATTAGCTTGAATGGGAATTATTATTTTATTTTCATAAGCACAACTGTTATAATTTGAGAAGTTTAAAAGGCCTCACAACAATCAAAGACAACTATGGCTGACATTGAGAGGGCAGTGCTTGAATTATTCAGATTAGATTCTCATTGGCTGATCGTTATATATATATATAATATATATATATATATATATATATATATATATATATATATATATATATATATATATATATATATATATATATATATCTATATATATATATATATATATATATATATATATATATCCTGTACTCTCCCATAGAACATAGTCAAAGGTGTGCATGTCCTGTATGACCATTATGTTATGAATATATTCATGTAATTTGCCTAATGCTTATGAATGTATCTACAGAACTGAGGAAACAACTAAGGGAAAATGTGTGTATGTGCTCAATCCAGCTTTAAAATACACGTGTTCCCTCCATCTCTCCACCTGTCGAGGGGACCCCGACGGCAGAAACAGTGGGATTATTTAGTGCCGTTGGGCTTTAATTGATATTGAATGTGGTCAATATTTATTCGGCTTCGGTTAACGCGAAAATAATAAGGCCTCATGTTCGCGACGGACGTGTTCCCGGATAGAGAGGCCGATGCGCCGTCGAGTGAAAATCGATGGACACACTGAGTTAATTATGAGAAATCAATTAAAAGGATGGAATTGTGACTTTTATAAAGAGCGAACTGCCATCGGGATATCGACAGGTCGAGAGGGGAGCGAGAGACACTTCCTCCCAGCGCGCGTGTGTTTGAAGTCTCCAGCGCGCGGCTGGTATCTCTCTATCTAGAGAGACAGACAGACAGAGAGAGAGAGACAGACAGAGAGAGAGACAGACAGAGAGAGAGAGAGACAGACAGAGAGAGAGACGTGCTGACACAAACTACAAAGATTCAGTGAACATCTTCCAGGTTTAAACTCCGTCTGTCGGTCTTCAGGAAGATGCATTGGCGGTGCAACGCATTTAAGTTATATTTAATTTGTATAGAGCTGGACATTTATGACATCTTAGAAATTTGAGCACTGTGTACAGATATTTAAATACTCACTTTGACCAAAAGGCCCACGTTCACCTGACTTCTTATCCGTTTTTATTACCCTTGCTTTTGCCACCATCCACGAATTCGTTTAAGGGTTTAATAGTGAAGTTATTAAAGACGGATTTAAGATTGATCTCACCCAGGTAATTTTTCCCAGACAAACTGTATGGTTTGCCTTTGTTAAATGAATAGGATATTTAAATAAAATATATGCTTCATACTTGTGTAACCTATGGGGTTTTCTTAAGCTTTGTCATTATTCAGCAAATCCAGTGTCCAAACTTTTCTTGTCCGTTTCAGAACGGAATAAAAAGCCAACGCGTTGTTGTCGTATTGTGTAATAATTTGCTAGTTTTCGATTGCAGTGTTTTGCTGTAGGCTTTATCTGACTGGGATCATTCTTCGCACCTCGATGCGACTTGCCTGTTGTGGTGTTTAATGTCGTGCTAAACATAATCGAGTTCACAATGTAGTTTAAAAATCAGTGTTTCATTGTTTCAGATGCATTTACAGCTCTTAATGCTGCTCGTGGTGTAACATGTATATTGCAAAATTGCTACAATTTATAATAAGCTATAGACGCATTTGCATTAATTGTTTAATTATGCATTAACATGTTTGCATTTTTACATATTCAAAAATGCAAACATGCTCTACGTAAAGCTTTAACGAACATATTAAAATCTTGAGTGTAAAATAAACGCAAATTTAGGCAATGCACAAACTTGAATATTCATTTTAGTGTCTCAATCCCTTTGACTTCAATCGTCAAATTTCGATTAGGAACTGAAAGAATGTTTACTATAGTCTTTATTTTATTTTATTTTATTTATTTATTTATTTATTTATTTATTCATTTACAACCGGAAATAACGTTTAGATGTTTTCATTTAAAAATGCATATATGCACTTATTAATTTACAGGCAAATGCACGTCGGGGAAGAGTGGCTATTATTAATGCGTGTGCCTGCTTTGATCATTTATATTTTGAATGTGTTTGTTTAATTTGTGTATTTAGATTTATGATAAATGCATCTATTTAAAATGACAGCGAGCGTGCAGTTTTGGGTCAAAACTAAATGGAAGATGTAAAATCAGCAGCTTTTTGCTTTATTCTGCACATCCTTTTTTGTGGTATTACGCACTGCTTTAGGACAGAAGTATAATAAATGTAATTTTTATTATCATATGCATGCATATGCTACAAAACAAAATAATATCTTAATGTATTCATGTAAAGTAACTAAAAAAATTACGTAAACATTTTGCATGATAAATCAGTGTAATGCAACATGCATGTTTCCAGATGTTTCATAAATGATTAGTGTGGGCATTTCGTTCGGGTCGCATAACTAAATGGAAGGATAGGATGAGTGTGACGCTGTGAACCTCGCTATGTTTTGTGTGGGAGGACTCGTCAGGTTCGTTCTTCTCCCTGGTGTTTTCGACAATTTCACTCACCTCAGCAGAAAAAAAAGCTGCAAAACAGGATCGATCTTTCAGTTTTAACAACAATTTAAACAAAAACTTATGGTCCAAAATGCTTTGACGATCTAAATGAAAATAGAGGGGGGAAAAAACAACCCTGACATTAACGCTAAAAAATACCATTTGTCCACACAATGTGCAAAGCTGTGCAAAGCCCATTAGCTCGCGACCTCGGTGTCAAAGGGCAGCTGGTCAGTCTCCAGACGCACCGGCCGCCAGAGCGCGCATCGTCTTCTGTCTTTATTGCTGTGTGTTTCATTAGTGAAGAAGCACATGCCCAGCATACACATCAAAACCATATCAAACACTAGAAAACCAGAGATACAGACTTTATATTGTGGTAGTGTGAATATACATACCTATTCATAATTGCTACCTATTTCTAATGAAAACCAAACCTAGACTATTTTAACTATTGGACCAAGACATAGGCTACATTAAAAAAATAAATTATAGGCTAAATAATAGAAAATGTAAGTAAATGTAAAATTTATATAAAATCCTCTGAAATAATAAATTTGATGGATATTAAATAATGATATTTCATGGTGGGATTTACTTTGAGTTAATTTCGCTGGACACATGGCCCAGAGAATGGAAACCGTGTGTATTCTGCAGTCTGTTTGTGATCAATAGCTTTGATTATCTTGAGCTGATCATTGACTTTCTGATGTGCCATCATAAGGAGAGTCAGGTACTGACCTCCAGCACGGATGCTCTGCTGCACTTCACTGTTTGTGCTTCTGTTAGACCAAATCAAGTGTGTGCATGCTTTTTGTATGTAAGTTGCATTAAGATTTTGCTGCATTACTTCAAACAAACAAACAAAATCTGAATAGATAAATCCAAAAAGTGAATCTGAATTAGCTGAAATGATGATAATATTATTCTCTGCCATAGCCGGTATATAACATTTATCCATTAATGTTTTATGTACAGAGTGAATAAAATGATCTGATTGCTTTGCGACAAACACACATACGCATGCACACACACGCTCGCTCCGTGAGCTCTGTGCTGGTTGGTTGTCCAGGTGGTTAGAATGCGGGCAAGCGATCAAGTTGAGGGGTTGAAGGTCAATTTCATCCCAGACGAATGACCTCATTCGCTGCAGGCTGACCCCTGTGGTCAAACTGGTAAGGGGAGGAAAGAAAGAGATAAATAGAGAGAAAGAAAGAAGAAACGATTGGCAGTGGGACTGGTCATCTAACAGTCATGCTGTTGCCGTCTTAGGTGTTGTGTGAATTTTCCTTTGGTCAGATTCTGCCATTTGTCCGTTCATATTAACTAGATTTTCACTCTCTGTTATATACGTCTTTCTCTCACTCACTCTCATGAATTAACACCTGACCTTGACCACTGACACTGAACCTAACCTTCAAGAGTGCCTAAACATCAACCCCCACGGCCACACACACACACACACACACACACACACACACACACACACACACACACACACACACACACACACACACACACACACACACACATATACACATAAAGAGAAAGAAGAGAGAAACAAACACACACAGATGTCCAGCTAGAAGTGAGGATGTTAAATGACGCATCATGAATTGCACTTCAATCTACACAGGTTTGCTCTTTTTTTATTTTATTTTATTTTTTTATGGAATACAATAAAAAGGAGATATGGTACATATCTCATTTTCTTTTGCCTTATTGATTTATGTATCCCCTAAATACGATTGTCTTTCACAAAGTGTCAGTTTTGACATCAGCTAAAAAAAAAAAAAAAAAAAAAGCATGTAGTGTATTTCAACAACTAGAAGTGGTAAAATTTCACTGGCAGCAATAACATCGATCACCTACCACCGTAGCTTTATATATATAGGCCTATACAAACAGAAACAATGAACAAAAATATACACTTTAAAAATAGGCTATAATATTTTTTATATATATACACATACATGCATACATACAAAAACAATAAATATAAGAAATAGCGTCAGTATTAAACACAAGACACAAACGAGAGAATGCAAGGCCAGGAAATAAAAATAAAAAAAAACATAGAACCATAGAATTCTCCAGACAAGTATTTACACTTCTATAGGTTTTGTTACTTCTCCTCCCCCAAACACCCCTCTCTTTTTCTTTCTTTCTCCTCCTTCCTGCTTAATCCCTGCCTACTTCACCACATGTTTTCTAATCCCAAATATCAGAGGTATCCCCCCCTTGCCTTTGAGCCCCTAATGCTGTAACCTCCTTTGATACAACCTTCTTTGCTTCCTCTTCCCCTCTTTTTTCCTTGCTCTTATCACTCACTCACACTCCCTGCAGTTGTCCTCTCGTGCCTTGAGTATTGTTTCCCTCAGTACTTTCTCTTTTATATTTAAGTTCCATTGTGTTTGTGCCATTTCTTTTTCTGCATTGAGGTTTGCCTTGTTACAAATAATTGCAATTAAATACATTTCTTGAACTTGACTCAAAACCAAACAAAAATTATTTAAAAATGACAACATGCTGTATTTTCTTGTTTACTGCATCTTGATGTCGGTGGAGTGTGAGAATATGTAGCCTCATGTGCATGTTTGTTCATGTTGTCAAGTGTCGTATCAATAGGTTAATAGGCGTGGTGTCACATTCAGTAAGTCGCTGATTAGTTGGCACTTCACCAATCCATACACTAGTCAGGAGTCATAGACCCCTCCGCATTGATTTCCCCCTTGCCTTAAGAATGAGGTAGAGGTCGGCATGGGGTTCAGGTATTGATCGACCCCAAATCACATCTCACCCGCTCCTAGTCAACCTGTGCCACCATAGCTATCCCATGTTTTCATAGGGTGAGCCGACTGGGCTTTGCTTTGCTTCTGCCTCACCTGATTGGCCGGATGCGGCTCGGTCAAGGTGCGTCTGTAATTGGGCCTTGCTTTGATTGACAGCTAGGTTTACATGCTTACCCATGGATGAGCGCCCCTGTGTTTGACCATCTGATGGGACCGTTGAACCAACTGCTACGCTCGCGCATAAAAAACATGGCCACGGATATGCCCGCTAACCTTTGACACCCTAATTTGCTTAGTCACCATTTAAAGTTGTGTGATGGTCCATTTAGGTTGGCCGTCGTCCATAATTGAGTCCTCTCGCTGGCACTCGTTCATTATTTGTGTCAAATAATTCCTCCCTTCCTCTCTCCCATCCGCTTTTTCTGCCTTTTCGTCACTGGTGGATAATTACATGTCATAGTCCTCTGTTTTTTCTTCTTCATCTCCACCAGTTTCATTGACTCTATACATCCTCTATACACTTGACTCTATACATCCCTTTTCCTTGCCCACTTCCCTCTATCAATGTTCAGCTTTTCAGCGTCCTGATTCCCAGCTGTAATCTCATCGGCATTGCTCCCCTCGTTCTCCTTTTCCCCCTCTCCCTCTCTCTCTCGTCTTCACTGTGTAAGCAAGAGAGTAGAGGTTGTTAAACATTTTTCTTCTCTCTTAATTGTTTTGACTTGTGCCATCGGCATCCCGATTAGGGCCCATTGATTTCCTAGTGCTAAGTGCATTGATTTCTACATTTCTTATTGATCTCGGTTCTAAATCTACCCACACACAGTCTCAATGCACAAGGCGAGACAGAGAGAGAGAGAAAGAGAGAGGAGACAAATCTGTTAAGTGTGTCATATTGTTGGCCTCAAAAGTAGTTAAAAATGTATTAACGTTACCTGCAAAGTAAATGTGGCTCTAATGAAATGGTTAGTTCATAGTCATTGGTTGTTTATTTGTTTAAAATGTACATGGCATGTTAACCTTTTAAAAAGTATTAGTGCTGCCAAATCGATTAATCGTGATTAATCGCCTCCAAAAATTCTTGTTTACATAATTATATGTGTGTGTACTATGTATAATTATTATTCATATATAAATACACACTGATTCATGTATGTATATATTTAACTGTGTATATTATATTTATATAATGTAGCTATATTAAATATAAATATTTGCATATTTACATGCATGTTGTGTGTATTTATACATAAGTATACACAATACACGCATATATTAAACACAAACCTTTATTTTGAATGTGATTAATCACAATTAATCGATTTGACAGCACTAATTAAATATTATATTGATAGTATTAAATATTATAGTGATTTAATTTAAATATAATTTTATAAAGTAAAATGATGCTTATTTTATAATTTTTTATTTAGTACAAATCGTCTTACTAAACAATGGACATAGAATATCACATGCTCATTTAGCCCACCACACACACATGCTCAGAATAACACGCATGCTTTACCTTTTAGCCTCTGTGTAGCCACACACACTCATACCCACACACACACTCGGCACCCCATAAAGATCACAGACGGGGTATTGGGGCTTTATCCTCTTCCGCTGTAACGGTGGATCACATATTCAGCAGGCCTCTGACGGGGCAAAATCAGCTCCCCCTCTCAAGCTAGTCTGCGCACTACTGATAGCCCCGTCCATGTCATAGCATTAGGCCACTGCAGGCCGCTGCGGGCGAGACACATCGCAAGCACTTTGGGGGTCGATGTCTTTTACTTGCGCTGACTGCTGGATCTTCAGCTGCTGTTTCTCAAGTCTTTGATCGTGTTAAAGCTAGCATAGCGTGGAATGATGGTAGAATCTGTATGAAATGGAAAAGACTCTTTGTGGTGGGTCCTGTAAAGGATGCATTAATAAAAAAAAGAAATAAAAAAAAATCTTGTTTGTGAATTTTAGCCCCCATAAGCAAATGTGTGAAATCGAAATATTGTAAGTGTTTGAAAGGCTATGCAAGAAAAGCTCAACCAGGCAAAAGATGTAAGCAGCCTAGCGTTCGTCACCCTGTATCTGAGATTATAAAGTCATTATGATTTTAACTTCATCGATAAGTGAATATCGTATTCCTCTCCCTTCATCCCAGATGTTAAGGCAAATTATAAATCCATTAAACAAGAAATATCAGAGAGAACTACAAATCCCAACATGGCATTGATGAGCATGCTATCTATCAAGACGACAAGATCCAATTGGTGATGACAACATTAGCACTGAGCAATTATTACCCGACTGCGCGTGTTAAAAGAGAGCTACGGCACAGAGGATGGATTTGTATTAAGGGTATTGGCAGACTTGAGTTGGGTATTGACAATATGTCAGCACTGATCATTAGATCAGATGAACAGAGAAAGTGTGTGAATGCTTGAATCCCTTCTAACTCCATCTTTCAGGAAACAGGCGATTGCTTGCGTATAATAAAAGTTGACCATTTTAACATCTTTTTGTATTGTGATTTTAAGAGATGCGCGCATATGCACAGAGCAAAAGAGAGGGCATTGCATTCTGTACACGTTTGTGTAAGAAATCTGTTGGTTTTTATATCTGTCTGTGTTCGTGAGAAAGAAATGATTGTGTGTGTGTGTGTGTGTGTGTGTGTGTGTGTACAAGGGTTGCACCACATTGGGAATGTGTCCTAGACACAGTATTAGCTGCTTGTTACAGCAAGAGGGGGTGTTGATATAATTGTAAGCTGGTATTGATTGGGGCGCCTTGTTATTGATGAGAGAGAATTTAATTCAACCAACGCATTTGTCAACATGACATTGCCATTTAACGATGAACTCTTTCACTATCGCTGTCTGGTTCACCCACCCAGTCACACACAGGAGGAAGTTTCTTTTTATGTGTGCACTGGGTAATGATTATTTCTATTGATCGCCAAGTTGTTTATTTTTTATCACAACAAGAACACAACATAAATGGTGATAATGAGGCAGGAAATAATATTAATATCTGTCCAAAAAAAGAAAAAAGGGCATAATGTTGAATAATTTTACATTGACTTTGTGGCACATGGTGGTACATTTGCAATAGTTTAGTAATTTTTTTATTTTTAATTTTTTTGTACAATTTTTTTAATTTTTTTTAAATGATGACATGTCAGTCGTAATGGCTACTGGTGTTCAGGGACATACTCTGAGCTGACCATTGAATGTAACCAAATGGAAATGTCATATTTGGAAACTGTGTTTCAGTCTGCACACCTTTCTTCCTTCTCCGCGTTATAGACGCGCAAAACACACTATATTCCACAAGAAATAATTGCTTTTGTCTGGAAGGAGTTTGGATGGGGGGGTTCGCAACGCGTGCCCTTTTAGGCGAGGGGGATTCGTGAAGGACAACTTGTCGCTTCTTTTTTTTTTTTTTTCTTCGCCGCCCCCGCTCGTTGGACACGCGGATGTCATCTGTCAAATGGAGGGGGGTGCTTGGGGACAATAAAGCTCAAGGAACCATTGTGAGTCTGTTGTATTGCAGGAAAATATGATATTTAAAAAATAAAAACAAAACCAATAAAATAGCATGGTATTTTTAATCAAATAGCTATTAATGCATCTTTCAAAACAATTAAGCAAATGTAGCTAGTTTTTTCTTTTCTTTTAAATAATTGATCTATATCAAAGCCCTCACCTCGGACATAGGCTAGTGGAAGAGATGGACAGATAGATGGATAGAGACAGGAAGATTGGGGGGGATCAAGCGCTGCGCTTTCGATTTTTCCCGTATTGACTGCGATGTTTAGCGTATAGATTTTTCTATTTAAAAAATCTATGTCGGCAATAATCTGGAGTGTAAGTGCGCGGCATAGATTGTAGCTTTATTACTGACAGCATTCAATGTGTCGGAAAGAGGGAATGAAATGTAGAATCGGGGAGAGAGAGAGAGAGATCCTGACCAGCAATAGACCAAATGAAACTTTTGTGTGGTCGCGATAATCGTTTTCTATTTGTTGCCTATTCACAATATAATCACCATAACATATCAATGGCTTCTCCATAGGATGGTCGCTTTAATCGACCGTATCTCTTCCACAGACATATACCTGCATGCAGATGAGGATATAATCACCTGATGTAAGCCACTCGGTGAATGTGTGTAAGCCTATCGATCAGCGGCCCACCGCGATCATCAGAGTCATCATAATGAAGAGTAATCAAGCGATCAATACGCAGGATAGCTTGCCTTATATGGGATTAGTAAAAAAAAAAAAAAAAAAAAGGGGAGAGGAGAGGGGGAGGTATGGATGGAGGGAGAGAGAGGGGGCCGGGGGGAGTATAGCGGCTGCTCCTCTCGCTTCAGTGTTGCTTTCGTACCGGGAGGCGGACAGAGCTCGCGAGCTACCGGTGTTCTCAGATAACGGGACTATCGTAACGGACACACACGCACACACAGACGGATGGTGGTGGGACAGAGCCAAAGAGCCGAATTCCGCTTAACGGGTACCGTGTTGTTTTCTTTTCGTTCAGTTTTAACATTTAGTGCGCAAGCAGTCATTGCTTATTCGTTTATTTATCGATTGATTGCGTTTTAATTACTGGCTCGTGAGTGGCAGCGCGTAGAGCCGCTGCGTAGCCTTATACGTACGTCATTACTTAAAATATATTAAGCGATTATATTTTATACAAAAATAATAATATGCTGCTTGAGATGCATGCGATGTGCCCGAGATAAACCACACAGTGTAGGAGAGCTAGAAACCAAATATTCCTGTTAAACCTTTGCAAACCGTTTTAAAGCCAGCGACCGCGATTGATTGTAATGAACCAAATAGTTGTCTTTTTTTGTACTGAAGTGAACACGCATTGCGACTGGAGATTTGTTTAAAAAGCGAAACCAAAGTGGAATCGGATCGCGGCGCGCGCAAGGCCATTGTGACGTTTACCGGCCGCACACCTGGTCTCGCGCGGGATATGCAAAACAACAACAAGTGAGTTTTGAATTCAAAAGGGGGGGAAAAAAACCGTTTCAACCAACGGTTCGACGTTTGCTAGCGTTTGTCTAAGCGTTCTGCTATCCCAGTTGGCTGGTTAGATTAACGGATTTTCAGCCAAGCAATTGTCAAACCAGTGTGAAGTGACCACAAACACACTTTTAATCTATTTAGACGATATTTAGACCGCTTGAAAGATCCGGACTATCCGTCTGTGTGTCAGTCCGAGATAGAGTATCCCCGAGGAAGCCGTAATGACTGAGAGGCGCAATACCAAACATGTAAAGATAGCTTGAGCAGTTTACTTTTAACGTTTTAAACCAAATACTATTACCAAAAAGAAACAACCTCAAAACACAGTGTACTTGACAAAAAAGCAACCAAAGAAACTCAAGACAAGAGACCATAGAAGAAAAGCCCAGACGACAACGGATCATGTTTGTTCCCTTGCCGGTGCCGTTGGTGTTTCAGAGAACCGCTCCTGATTTCAGCGCCTGGCGACTCAAGTCTCCGCTGCCTCTGCGCTCCGGTAACTCCGGTAAGAGAAGCCTTTGCCTCCCCCTGGTTAATGTCGATAACCGCTTTTCTCTTTTCTCACTAGGCTACTGAAAAAAAAAAAAAAAAAAAAAAAAACTAAATGTGGAGTCGAAACACCTGTTTAGACCCAGGCAGTCGTCTTAATGAAATCCATATTTGTGTGTTTCTTACAGGCTAAGATCCTTTTTAGTTCCGTTTGTGTATTGTAACATTAAAATATGCCAGTTTGAGTGTGTGTTCCCGAAGGCTGGTTGAGCTGAAAAGACGTCTGCACATAATTGCCCTTGTTTGAATGCTTCGTCTCGGCCTCTTTTGGCTTCTTTCATCCCTCGGTCCTCCCCGTATCTGCCGCTCCATCTGCCGTCTGACTCGCTTCTCACGACCGGCTCGGGGAATATTCATGGTAATTTATCGATTCCGCCGAGATCGATACACGCAGACATGGGGGGATGACAGAGCGAGTGTGTGAATTTAACGACAAGTTTGAGAATGATGAGACCGAATGTCACTTTATTTGTTGATGTTTTTGTCGATTTTAAGTGCTTTCACTTGAGGGTTAAATAACGTAATTAGCTTCATTTAATTTCAAATTAAAGTCATCAATACCTGAGAAGAAGACAGGCCGCTGAAGCTTTGAAATGGCAGATAACTTTTAAATAGAGTTTGCACTGTTGTGTTCATGTTGCAGTGCTTCCATAAATATTGCAAATAAATAACACACGGTGTATTATGTGGAGCTGCTTGTAATTAAACTAGGCCTAACTATTTTATTTATTTATTTATTTTTGTGCAAAAGTATTACAGTAGGCTACACTTAATTTGATTTACATATGACTGTGTAATGTGAGGTATTACCAGTGATGCTTCTTTTAGTTGTAGTGAAAAGAAAGAGCATCGTATTAAGGAGTGTTGGTGCTAAAGTGCTGCATTAGTGTGGGGGGGCGAAGCGTCTGGCATCCAACGAAGCGGAAATTTTCCAACCAGCAGATGGATTAAACGTATACGCCACTTATAGATCATCTGTCACCTTGTGGCACATCCGCACACAACGACTAACATTTAAATAAGGAAATTTAAAACTCCGCTTCGCGCTGTCTTTAACGCCAAAGAGCTAAATGGGCTACTAAAGTGGATGCACCATAGACCCTATTGAGAGTGGACGCCATATTTATTTTCAATTTACTTTTTTGTTGTTGTTGTTATTGAAAACGAGGCTGTGAGGGTCACACGCAGTTCCCTCAAAAGGTCTAATTTTCATAACACTTGTTTTCCAGCAGAACGATTGATTAAAGTTGGAAAAAATAATGCAAGCAATTAAACAGACCGTGTCCCTCACAGCGTCGTCTCCATTCACAAAAAGTAAATATGGCGCCTGTCCTGCATAAGGTTTATACCTCAAGAACTGAGAGAGTCTTTAATTACTGACTGGCGCCTAAATGAGCAAAGAGCCAGACGTTAAGCTTTCGTCAGCTGCACCACATAATGGGCCCACATGGTGATGTGCTTTCTTGAAATGCAGGTTGTGTTAAAATTGGATTGGCTTGCTCGTTTGAGGTCTGGTTGGTTAGGATTTGTCTTTTTATGTCAGAAGTGAACTGGAGGATAAGAGAGGGGATTCTATATTGGCTAGGAAGTATTTAGAGACATTTATTCTTAAATTTACGGGGGGAAATTATAAATGACAAGCCTAGACAATTATAGTGAGTACAATAGCTAATTTCATCAATTTAAGTTTATTTTGAACAGGTTCGTATGATGTTTTACTGGTAGATCATTGATCAAGTGTGATCTACTTGGGTTCAGTGTTTTCAGACACTTGTGCGTTTGATTTGAAATAACATTATCACTCTATGTATTACAACTGACTTTTTCCACGTGTGCTGAATGTGTTTGGTGGCCACGTGGTTGCAAGACTTTAACCTTTTCGGATTTTATAATATTGCCATGGGTTATACCTTGCACTTCTTTATGTAAGACTCAAAATGGACACCAGGCGCCACAGCTGACATTAAATGCTGCAGAGGTCAGAGTGACAAGCAGAGCAGCCAGTGAGGTTCTTTATGTTGGACGAGGGAAAGTGCATTCATGTTCAGCCTCACTTGCAGATGATAGACACTACCGAGGGCAGTGGTTCAAAGTTTTTACTAGGTTTTTCCTGCCAATGACCATGACGATATCTTACAGTTTTTACGCGGAGTGTTTACTGTAAAATCTTGGCGTCAGGACATTGGGATAGGCTGCACACTGTGCTTAGGCTGTTGGGAAGCGTCTATTTTCTAGCAAATTACTTCATTTAATAGCAAAACTTCATATTGCAAACATTATTAGCTTTAAATTATTAATTTAACATGCCTGTAATTGTATGCATCAAATAATTCACACATTGTCAGCATTGTGTAACAAAGACCAACAAAACTTTGGTTCTGTGAATTCCACCAAGCCTCGGTTAAATGGCTAATAGAACCAATGCTCTCAACAGTGACTATCATCTGTAATTAAGGCTGAAAATAAATGTAACTTACCCTTATTGGCTGTTCTGCTTGTTGAATCAAGATGTACAGTTTGGTCCAAAAGTCTGAGATTACATTGAAAATATGGTGTTTTTTATTTTATTAAATTACACCTGTAAAGTTGGGAAGGAAGTAAAGCATATTTAATATTGTGTACTCATTTTGAGGTCACAAAATATAGCAATAAACATGACATTGGCCATGTTGACTTGTGGAGTCCATGCACGTTCAGTTCGATTTATCTCTCAAATTATACTCATAATTTATAATAAAAGAGAAAATTAGAAATATTTTTACTAGTGGTCGGAGACTTTCGATCTTTTATCACATGTTTTAACCTTTGGGAGCGAATGCTTTGAGAGGTTTATTAGGTCCACCATCATCTTTTTAGGCCCCGATGTGATGTTCTCCTGGTGCTGTGCTATATGAGCAACATTGTTGCATTGTTCGCTAACACTTTATTTTACAGTGTCCTTGATACTTCAGTATTATCTATAAATGATGTATAATTATATGCAACTAACCATAAACCTAACCCTATAGTAAGTACATGTAGTTGATAATTAAATGTATAATTACTCTGTAACAAAAAAGTGTAACCCATTGTTCTTTTTTTGTGTTTTCTCTTTTATGGAATAATAGAAATATTTCCACAGCCTATTCTCTGTGGCTAAACCAGAAAATAGTTTTATGTTGCAGTGTAAATCCGGAAAGGGTGATTACAAGTAGCTGCTGTTTAGGAGAATTTAGGGGTCTGCTTGAGGTTAAAGGTCAAATGCGATCAGGTCACTCGATGGTTCCATCATGTGTCTGTCTGCGCAGGCAAGCTGTGTTTACACTGATACAAATTTACAGTTTGATGCGCCGTAAAGTGTTTTAACCTCAAACAGGTATTGATTAAGAAAGATCAGCCCTGCCGTCCTCAGCAAGAGAGAGCGCGCGTATGTGTGTATAGATCGGATTTGAGCGGGAACGTCGGCGAGTCCCAGTGCTAACGTGATTGCGAATGACAAAATGTCCACCCGGGTTTGTTAGGGACATAATGGGGAATCAATAGACACAACAGAGATGTCAATACAACATGCTTTATTGCATTAAACCACCTCTCTCTTCCCCATCCCGACACCTAGGCTTACCCTCCACGCCTGCTCTAACTCACACACAGATCAGCACACACATACACTGGTTCGCGTCTTTTTTTTTCTTTTTTGATGTTGCACTTACAGGAAACTGAAATCATTTGAAGTACTGCACTCATTGCACTAAGTATCTCTGGACACACACACACACACACACACACACACATTAAAACAAACGCACTCACACGCACAGCAGTTCCCTGCTGAGAGCCTACCTTTCCGATCGGAGCCATCTCTGTCCCTCCATCCATCTCTCTCTCTCTCTTGAGTATCCATGGAGACATTCATAGGCCATTAAGCAGATGGTAATAAAGGGATGTAGGTAAACACTCTCCCCTGCGCCGGCCCTCACCTCTGCGATGGAGACCACCATCAAGACCACTGCCGACTAAATGGACCTCATTCGGACTCCAATACCCCATATCTGACAGGGCCAAGTGGGTTTTTTTCATGCTGTAGTGTGTGTTTGTGTTACCTGGTGTGTAGGTGAGGATGTATGCGTAATGATTGCTGGAGGGACAGTGTGTTGGCCGATTTCTGATAGCTCTTAACACACTGAGCGCTATTACGGTCCAACCGTCTGAAATGGAATCCGGTGGTCATATTGTGCAGACGGAGCAAGACATCACAATCTCTCTTTTCTCTCGATGGACCTTTATCAGACTCATAAACCAAATTACACGGCACGGCCATGTTAATACACTCTCGCTGGTCAACTGTGACCTGTCCCTTTTATGTTTCTATGTCTCTGTTGTTGGAAAACCAAGTGACACCAGTTTAGAAGAATAGTTCACATTAAAACTGTATGAAGAAATTGTGAAGAACGTTCACGCTGCTTAATAAAAGTGGATGATGTCCAAGAACTGTTGAGATCAAAGCACCATATAAACATCATGGAAATAGTCCATATGACTCTAATGAAAGCTTTATGTGAGGAACAGCCTCAATTAAATAAAAAATAGCTTGACTGACAGTCCTGGTCACCGTTTAATTTCATTGTGTTGAAAAGAAAAGCAGCTTGGACAGTTTGCTTAAAATAACAAATGTTGTGTTGGATGGAAGAAAGTAATATGGATTTTGAGTAAATGAGAATTTTCTTTACTTCTTTATTGACATCTATGGTTTCACGAAGAACCTTTTGAAGTCAAAGGAACCTTTCCATTGCACAAAGGGTTCTTTTATAGTGAAAAAAGATTCTTCAGAACATTAATATATTCTACACACTAAAAGAAGGTTCTTTTTAAGAACTGCTCTTTGGGGAACCCAAAATGGTTCTTCTTGGCAATGCTGCATGCAAAACTCCCTTTTTGGAACCTTTGGGTGGACTACTATTTTATGAATGAAACTTTATATACAAACGCATACTTTGCCTGAACTTATTTCGTAATGCATTGCAAATACAGTTGAAAATTTGGCATTTGTTTTCCATTTCAATCTGGAAATAAACAGCTTTTAATTGTTTTAAAGCAATTAAATATAATGGCAGAAAAAATAAGAAATCTTTAAGGTTCTGCAATATTTCTATGCACAGCAGGACCACATGCTTGCAACACACTGGCTACGCATTTGCATCTTGCGGCTGTTCCTGGCCTCAGGTGTTCAAGCTGGTCTATGGTGGTCTTCCAGCCCAAATAAGCATGACCAGGATGGTTTACCCAGTTAAAAACCAGGCCCAATTGGCATACACAACTAGCTTGGACAAGTTAGAAACCTCTGAAGCTTCATTTCACACTCTTCAACCAATTTTATAATGGTTGTTTGTATAGTATGTAAACAAATGCCTCACACCTTTGACTTGTTTCAGGTTGTAAATATCACTCTCTTTATTTCCCTGGAAGCAGCATGTGAATGGCTGTAAGGCTCTTCATTGAGGTCAGGGTCTTACCGCCTCTTAATTGAGATTAAAAATTTTTATTTCAGCACACCCACATGCACACACATTTACCCATGAAAAACCACATATATTTACACCTATAGACAATTCTTATTGTGGAACCCACATATGAGCCATTGCTTTCTCCACCTCATTCCCACTTTTTGAGCCCTTGTGAAAGGAAATCTCACTTTTTTGAAGGGAAAGAGTCAGGGTTCACGTAATTTATTATGGGGAGAAAGAGACGTAGCCCTTTGGTCAAGGAGTGCGACCGTGCACCATGTATAACAGAAACTGTTAGCTGTTGAGTTGGTTTAGAAGAACAAATGTGTTAGATGAAGACCAAGGGTCTTGCACATGAGTGCAAAACAATCAGGTACACATTCATATCACTTTTTATCTCCAACTTTGTTGAATTAATATAAAGTTTTATTGATTGATCTGAGCTCACCATGCAGGTTCCAGAATGCATATGTGTGTCTTTCACAAACTGACCACCCGTGATGTGGCCATTTAAGTAATAACTTGGGCTTGTAACAACCTGAGCTTTTGATTGAATTTGTCTCCCACCCCTGCTTTTCATATCAGCTCCTGGACTAAGAGTGTCCCGTTTTTGGGTGCGTTTTTCACCACCCAGTTTAATTTGATCGACAAGCTGTATGAAAATGAGCATGTGTGTGTGTGTGTGTTTGGACCTCAGGGACATGCTGCCCTTCCCCATGGCTGTGTAGTGGTTACAGTCAGGTTCGAAGGGAGAAATTTAATATCCCTCCACAATGTATACACAATGAAGGGGGTATTGCAACAATGGTGTGGAATAAGCGAGAGGGAGAAGCCGGCGTGAGCAGCAGCTTTTAATAAATCTGAGTGCTTTTGCGCTTCAATCTTCTCAAAGTAACCGCATCTTTACCCTATACCCCCCTCCTTCGAACACACACATTCACACACAATGCGAACATGTACTCTTTCACACTTTTGACAGTGGATGTGGCCAAATGAATGAATAGAAAGTCATTCAAGCCCACTTGTTCATAGAAGATCACACGCAAACTCTTGAAATTTCAAAATTCTATCAAAAGCATTTTTAGCAAAAATCTATTGAAAGTTGAAAGAAATTATTGACAATTCAACACATGCTAGTGAGTCCAGAGGAATGCTGAGGGCCGGTTACGCACCACACATACAACATTGTTAGGTCAAAGTATTCGTTTATGTTTTAACACAAGGACAAATGTACAAGAACACATATATATATATGTTTTTTTTTTTTTTTTTTTGTAGGTCCACTTACATTATTTTATTTCTTTCTTTCGTGGTCTTTTCATTCTTTCGACCCTAAAATGAAATCAATCTACTGTCTTTCAACCATCTTTCTTTTATATTTCATAGGCCTGTGCGATATTAATCGAATTTGTTTAATTTCATATACACACTCGCACTGTAATCTATGTATATATATAAAACCTTCATCCACAAGCACACATACAAACACACATACACATACTGTACAGGTAAACAGTCTTGACAAGCTTACAAATCATCTTCCGATGGTTTCTTAAGGGGATTGAATTTCATGCACAAGATCAACACGCATGCACACACTGATATAGATCAAACACATCCTCTCTCATTCCCAGACCTTGGTGTGTTGAGCTGTGTTTGCCAAGCTTTTGTCTGAAAACATAACGCCATTCAGTTATCTAGTGACCAAACCACACTTACTGTACCATGATCAGGCAGCACAGAATGAGTAAGGAGCCATTCATCCATTGAGGTCAAAAGCAGCTGGATGTAAAAGAACGCAGGAATCGTGTGTGTGTGTGTATGTGTGTTTTAAGTTTGATGACTTTTAACTTGATAAAGCTTTGTATATCACTTTACTGTCACTTTTGATCAATTTAATGCGTCCTTGCTACATTTTTAAACCTAGTGTACATATACCAAGTTCAAAACGGTGCAGATGGAATCTTGGCTTATGTTCAGTGATATAGAAATCAAACTATATATTGGCTTCTAAGGCCACTTTCTGCCACTTCGAATTGTTTTTTATATATATATTTCAGCAAATATGATTAATTTGACCCGAATCATGTTAATAATTTGGCTTCAAAGAAGAATTGCACAAGTAAAAATGTATAGAAAGCAATCTCCTAATGCACTTCTGTGTTTACTCATGATGACACTTCTGATTTGTGTATGTATGAATAATATGTATTTGTATGTTGAAAATAACTAGGTCAGGTGACCCCCATCACTCCTGCTCCTCCCTACGTCTATCCATCTTCCCCTGTTCCATATGCAGGATGAATATGGTGAGTATACGTGGCGGTCAGCTGCATAATTTTATAAAGAAATCCCATGCTGATTACCCAAGAGGGTAACCACGGCAATGGTGCAGTTGGTGCGGGGTGTGGTTTACCTGACAGGCTGCCTGGCTAATCCCGCAGATAAGATAAATAGCTAGCGTAGCGTGGACCGTAAGTGGACTTGACCTCCGCCGGAACGGCAGCGGTGCATGTTTTAAGATAATGAGGGAGTTATGACATGCACTCATGCGAGTGTACTGTGTCTATATTTAGAAGGAGATTTGTTATCGTTTTCTTTGAGTCGTAGCGTACGGCAACAAAGGAAATCTCCAGTCGCATTAGCGTATTCAAAAGAGCCCGTGCGTATACGTGAACTTCTAGAGCGAATCTTGAAAAGAAGACCCTTGTCAGGGTGACTGTGTATTCAAATTTCTCTTTTTGGAGACCTTGAAAAGAATCTAAATGTCTCAAACGGACTCAAAAGGATGCGCTGTGAGCATGAAAGACGCTCTTTTCTGCGTGTGGCTGAAGAGACACCCCCGATTGGAGTGTGTTCACCAGTTGTCCATTCAGCTGTGCACTCTGACCCCTCTCTCTTCCCTTTGTCTGCCCATGAGGGGCAGTGGGGGTTGACAAGTTGACCCCTGACCCTCGCCTCAGCCCTGCCCCTCCTCCACCCCTCTCCCGTGCCCCCTTCCATTCACATGCAGCCACTCTTCACCCCCCCTCTCCTCTTTTTCATCTAGTCCCGTCTTTCTAAAAGCGTCGTTTTCTTATTGACTCACTCGCCGTCTCAAGTTCAAGGCCTCGCGGGCCGCGTGAATTGAGGCAGACTGAGGAAACCTCTGCCTACAGTGTCTTAATACACCATGTTCTTGAATTGCAACCAACCAAGTGCTTTCAAAATTTGGAGATATTACACATTGTAGTAGATCATTGAGATTGCATCTAAATTTGCCTTCAAAATCCAAGTACATCAAATGTGGTTCATTGAATATAATGACTTGTGTTAAGTTAATGAAAGTTTACAATGATAAACAAATGCACAATTCTTGTGGTATGTGTGATGTTTTGTTTGTTTTTGGTGACTTTTCTATTATAAATGTTTCTGTGTGAAAATTACGATAAAAATACATATCGAAACATTTCAAAATAGCTTCAAATGCTCGTTGGGAGTCCGCCAGCTCTCACAAGATTAATCAAAACAAGCAGAAGTAACTGCAAACCTGAATGAACCAACATTATGATCAAAATTTGTTTATATTGCATATTGAAATGTTGTAAATCAACTGTGGTGGATTACTTGTCGCTTATTTTAGCCAGAGTTAAAGGGATAGTTTAATGAAAGTTATCCCATGATTTACTCCCCCCTCAAGCCATCCTAGGTGTATATGACATCCTTCTTTCAGACGAACATGTTCTTGAGTTATATAAAAAAATATAATTGCTCTTCCAAGCTTTATAATGGCAGTGAATGGCAGTCCTGATTTTGAAGTCCAAAAAAGTGCATCCATCCATCATAAAAGTAATCCATATGTCTCCGGGGGGGATAATAAAGGTCTTCTGAAGTGCAGCGATGGGTTTTTGTAAGAAAAATATCCATATTTAAAACTTAAACAAAAATAACTAGCTCCCGCTAGACGGCCTACGCAAGTCTTACGCCAAAAGAGTAACCCGACGAGATGTAGGAGTAGTGTTAGCTTAGACGCCTCTCGCGGTTTAAACAAATAGGACTGGGCAACAACATCTTCAAGCTCATCTTCTTTTATCTATCGAATGGATGGATGCATTTTTTTTTTTTTTGGGCTTCAAAATCTCAACCATCATTCACTGCCGTTATAAAGCTTGAAAGAACCAGGACATTTTTTACTATAACTCTGTTTCTATTCGTCTGAAAGAATGCCGCCATATACACCTATGATGGCTTGAGGGTGAGTAAATCATGGGGTAATTCAAATTTTTGGGTGAATTATCCCTTTACCGTATCCCTTGACACAATTCTTAATGTGGTGTTTTGTGTACTTTTTGGTGACGTAGGCATTATAAATGTGTCTGTGTGATGTTCATATTTAATTTCTTGACATACTATGCATATTGATGCATTTTTAAAGTGTTTGACCTTAATTTCCAATGCTCGTTGTGAGTCCGCCAGCTCTCACAAGATTATCAAGACAAGCAGAAATGACTGCAAACCTGAATGAGCCAAAATTATGACGTGCACCAAAAGGGACTCCAAAATTTGGAGATTCTGCACATTGTAATGATGCTTGCTGTAGATCATTGAGATTGCCTCTAAATGACTTGTGTTGCTTGTTTTAGTAAAACTTTATTTTACAAGGATTTTCTTGACATGCGTAATGCGTTTTAAAAGTGTTTGACCTCAATTTCCAGTGCTCATTATAAGTCCAGCAGCTCTTTCAAGATGAATAAAAACACACAAGAAATACTTGGCTTTTAGTAAATACCACAATACACAACCAATGACCTTTCGCATGTAATAGAAGCACAGACTGTGGAAACACGCAAAAGAAATGTGGCGTCTTGCGCACAAGTGTCATTATTAGCTGCTCAGCAGACACATTCACACATTTTCCCTCTGTGGTTTAATACGATATGAGAGGTGAAGGTGAGCAAAGTGCGAATTGTTGAAAAAAGAGAGACATGTAAAGGGTGAAAATTAATCAAAGCATACTTGCACATGTAAACTCATAGAATGTTTATGTGTGTATTCTTTGGATGGTGCAATTGAATGATTATCAGAGTGGCCTCAGAGTTGAGGATTGAAAACGAGAGGATCGAGAGGAATCGAGATCAGGACAAAGACAGAATTTGTTGAGTTTCACATGAATGAGTTCTTAATGTGTTATCAAAATTCACTGAGCTGTAGAAAATACAGATCTCAAGAACATGATATATTTTTAGTGCCGCTATGTCTGAACGTCTTAACTGCACTGTAAATCGCAAAAAAAGTGCAACTTTTGTATACTCTGTGCAAAAAAAAGTGCAAAAGTGTATACTCTGTTAAACTTAATTTTAATTTTACTGAACATTGTTCAAATTTTTGACTGCAACCGATTGCCAAATGCTCTACCATGGAAGATAATAGTTAATTGTATAGCTGTGAAAGGAAATGAAACATTTCTCTGTACATACAATCTGTAGATGCAGTTAAGACCCCTCTTTTAACACACACACACACACACACACACACACACACACAAACTTACTCGCATACAGACACACCAACTGCGCTTTCTGTCCTAAAAGCCCCTTTTTACTCCCTCAATTTTGTCCATTTCTCGTCCATCCTCTCAGCTTTAGTATTAGAAGGCAGTGAGAAACCTCATACAGAAAATGGCACAAAAAGATGTGCTTGTCACAATTATGAGCCTCCCCACAAAATTTTCTTCACTCCTTTATTTATTTGTTAGGAAATTACAAAGATAACTATTATGTGTATCAGTGCATTTAATGGTAAATTGGAGGACGTTCATTCGCTCTATGACTGTACAACTGTGTGCGTAATTTTTCACGGTTGGAATTATTAAAACATTTGTCACTCTGACGGAGTGCTCGGGTGAATGTTGAATCTGTCTACATTGGGCTTTAGTGTTATTTCAGCAACAAACATGTGGTGGTGATCATTAGTAGTGAGCTTATGTTCAGGTAATGCTGCATACTAGAGCATTTCCAGTCAATTTATTGTTTGAAAAGTCTCCCATAAATACAAGTAATGCTAATGAAGTTGTCATGTAGCATAGTGTGTATTGTGTGTGCTGTTTTTAAGACGGTGTGCTGCATTTAATACAGTCAGTCTGTTCGCTTACTGAATAATAGCTACCTGTTGCTTTTTTGGACTATTGAAACAAACTAAAAGTTTAGGGTCAGTATGTTTTAATGTTTTTGAAAGAAGTCTCTTATGATCACCAAGGCTTTATTTATTTGGAAAAACGAGAACACTAAAAACAGTAATATTGTGAAATATAATAATAAATTAAAATAATGTTTTTCTGTTTTATAAATGTATTATTCCTCTGATGGCAAAGCTGAATTTTCAGCATCATTACTCCAGTCTTCAGTGTCCCTTGATCCTTCAGAAATCATTTTAATATGCTGATTTTCTTCTTAAATAACATTTCTTATTAATATCAATGTTGAAAACAATTGTTCCGCTTAATATTTTTGAAGTAGCTATTTTTGTGAATTATTTTAATGATGTTTTTGATAACTAGATGACTTTAAAGTTCACGTTATCAATGCATCCTTGCTGAATAAACATTAATTTCTTACTGACTTACTGAACAGTATAGTGTAACTGACATTTAAAAAATATGAATATAAGATGAAAGCATTTTATTTTGACTTCACTTATAGGTTACTGTCATTTGAAATAACTTTTTTATTTATTTTAAATTTAAGCTGTAGAATCTAAGATGAATTTACATAAATAATAAATATGCTTTCAGCGAATGCTGATTGTTCATTTATTTAACACAAGGTAGGAGTGACGGACATCAATAGAGTCACAGACATTGTATTGATGAAGAGCATCCAGAGAGGGTGTAGCGTGTTCCTATCCGTATCGTTTTCTGCAATGAGAAGGCTAGTTAACAGGAACGGGGGAGGTGAGCGTCCAGGGTTCGGAAATGAGAAATGACCCAAAGCCACAACACCAACCCCTCCCTCGCTGTCCCATCCCCCTCTCCTTTATCCTTCCCCCAGGAAAGAACGTAGCACAGAGATGGGTCAGAAGAAGAGGGGTGAAAAAAAAAGGTAGAGGGGGGTATAAGAGAGAGAGAGAGAGAGACAGAAAGCATTAAAATTCATGGCCTTTTTTATTTTCCCCACTGAAAATCAATACTGTCTACTATGGATGAGGTGAACAGTGGACAACAGTGGTTGTGGGCAGGGGTGGATGGGGGTTGGGGGGGTAGATAGATGGATGATGGTGGTGTTTGTGGGGTTGATAGGTTGTTGTTCATTTAAGTATAAGCTGCAGTGCTGGTGAGGCTATTGTCCAAGTGGCAGTAACATAAGGAAAAGGGGACGATGGGCCAAAGCATGACCATTGAGCAGCGGCAGGAACACACACCCAAACTACCCTTATGGGTTAGCACTGTGATGGTGCCTACTTGGATATTGGGTATTGCATCAATAGAAGATCTGGGATTCAAAACCTGAAAAAAGCAACGTAAAACAAAGAAATGTCATGACAAGAAATGTATATGGAACAAATCATCCAGAAATAAAAATGGTCATTTTATTTTAAACTAACATTATTTAAAATATTAGTTTGCATTACTTCTGTGAAGCACTTTTTTATGGACAAAAACAGTTTAAACATTCTTGTGAACTCCTTTGTCCAGACACATTTGAATTTGAATCAATTCAAGCTTCAAACTGAATTTGAATCACTGCAAGATCCAAAACTAAGCTGAATCACTTTTTTTTTTTTTTTTTTTTTTTTTTACTTTACTTTAAAGGGGTCATGAACTGGCTTTTAAAAAAAATATACTGTTGTCTGAGGTCAACTTATGACGTTTGTGTGGTTTTACATTCAAAAACATCATAATGAATAAGTAATAGGTTATTTTCTACCCTGGTTTTGAGCCTAGCTCCTGGAAAGATAGTTTTTATGGGTGTGCCGCACTGAAGACTTGTAAGTAAACGTCCACTGCTATGATTGGACAACAGGCAACCAGAATGATTTACCCACAGGGCTCTCAATATGTCTTTATCAAGCAAACACAATGATTTATCTCTCATCCACCCCCCACAATTAATTGGAATGTTATTTTTTTATTACTTGGCCCACTCGTTCGGTGGATATAACCGTATAAAGTACATCTGCAAAACTTCATTGCAGACAAATCAGCATGATCATTATTACCCCCGGGGCATCAGCCTTTGCAATCCCTGGCCCATACATGTTCGAGTCTGATCCTAAATCGCAGGACAATGAATCAACAACACCTCAAATACAAAGGATACTCCAGCCTGTGACAGTGTGAAAGTTATCTTTAGTTAGACACATAATCAGTAGATATCAAATGATCTGTAACAATGCAATACTGTCACATATAAAAAACATTTTTACTCACATAAGTGTGTTTCACCATTCCTGTCAGATCCAGAAGGCACCGCATTGTTTGTTAATCTCATTCTGTCTGCATATCCAGTCTTTTGTTTACAAACAAATCCACAGTGAAATGAAGGAACAAATGCGCAATGTCTTCCCCACGTGAGCTGGATATTCATTAAAAATAAAGTTCAACATGGATTCCTAATATTGGAATCCGAATAAAGCTTATGCGGCATGTTTATTACTTGGAAGTTCTATCCGGTTTAGGTCCATGTAGGCTTATGTTATTTATCTATCTTAAGTTGGTGGGTGTGGCTACAGAATTAGGCGTTCTTCTGTTGAGGCGGCGTTTCACTGCACTCTGACGTCACGGGGAAGAACATTTGCAGATCGATTGTTTGCTGAGCCAGCTGTCAATAAAAGCTTTTCTTTGACTAACAAGGAAGTTTTCAGCTCTGAAATTTACAGGATATTCTTATATTACCATGACCTTTTATATATCAAAAGCTCAAGGGAAAGATTTCTCAATGCAAACCTCAAAATGAATATACATCACTCTAAATTCTTTTCATTTCAAGTAGATTTGTGACCATGAGTTTGAATCAATGAAAGCGGCAAACTGAATTTGAATCACTGGAGCTTTGAATCACTGTCTGCAAGATGCAAAACGAATCTGAATCACTCCAACCTTCTAATTGGCTAAACTCAAAAAGGAATTCACATTTGGGACCATGCAGACGATCACATGTTCTTCCTTCCACTGAAGCACAAGGTGCTCTTTGGATCATTCTGGAGAACATGATCGTCAGGTTTTGTTCATATCAGCTCCAGTGTTGCTGTCATTAAAGTAAAAGAGAAGCACCAGTAAATGTGAAAGTTTTCACTGAAACGGTTTATGCTGGAAAGTGGTTTGCAATGGAATAAAGGTGTTAATCTAGAAAAATGCTAAATAGAAGACTTTGGACCCTATTGTATATTTATATATAATGTCCTTGTATGCAGACTGTCATGCTTCCATCAGATATGACAGCTTCTTGTACCGGCTTGTTCACACTCAGCGGTAGTCTGGTTTCTCACTCTATTCCCGGAGGCATGGAGAGACACTCACCTCTCACACTTTCCTCCCCAGGACACCAGGAAGCCCATTACGTTTGTGCATACATGTATGTCCAAACGCGCGCACACACACACATACTTGTGTATATATGTGCTCTGTGAGGGGGGCTCTCTGTGCATATACAGGACTTGTGAGGTTGGTTACTATGGGGATAGGTGTGGAGGTGTAGGCCCGTGCTTTTTTTTTTTCTGACGTGGGTAAAAGAGTCATAAATAATGAAAAAGAAACTGCATTGAAATGCAAAGGCTGAGGCGTAGACATGTGGGTCGTATCGACATTTGTGAATCTGTGCAGAGTTTCTATCTCAAACCTGTAGAGCCTGAAAGGGACTGAATGTAGAAGCATTTTTACTGATCTTGATAAGTTGTCACCTTATATCATAAATGAACAAGATATTTATTTAGCTGAAGAAAAGCTGAAGTTCCTGAGGAATTTACAGTATTTTTGTTGCATTTAAAAATTTATTAATGAATGTATACATTGCACATAATTAATTAAGCAGTGCATTTATGGTAATATTAATTGTTCATGATGACCTAAAAGAATGAATAATTTTATTGCACATCTGTAGTTATTTTTGATCGATTCGGTTGAGTTTCTTATTTTACCTTTTCACATAATTTGAGAATGTTTGTTTGTGGGGAAGTATTGCAATATTCATACATTTTGTGAATTAATTATAAGTCACAGAAAACAAGCATGTTTTTTGGTTTTTTAGAATAAAATCCTTTTTATCTCATAATTTGCATATGAAAGCAGGAATGTTGTGTGTTGTAGATCAAATTTTGCTTCTGGAGATTTCTGTTCCATGATTGAACACTTTTATTTTTTTATATAAAAGTGTAAAACAATGCATGCATTTGAATCACTACGAGCTTTGAATTGAATTTGAATCAATACAAGCTTCAAACTGAATGAGAATCACAGCAACATCACATCAAATATGAATCACTGCAAGCTTCAAACTGAATTTGAATCATTGCAACATTAATTCAAATTTGAATCACGACAAGCTTTGAATCGAATTTGAATCACTGCAAGCTTCAAACTGAGTTTGAATCGCTGCAACTTTGAATCGAATTTGAATCACGACAAGCTTCAAAACAAATTTGAATCACTGCAACCTTCTAATTTACTCTGAATTACTACAAACTTCAATGCTAATTTGAATTACTCCTTAAAACCTCCTTATTGAATTGAAATCACAGTAAATTGTAAATCGTATTCAAATCTGTTCAAGCGTCGAATTCATTTGAGTTGGATTTGAATGATTGCGAGTTTCAAATCAAATTGAAATCCCTGCAAGCCTCAAAACAATTTCAAATCACATGGCGCTTTGAAACAGCTTTGATTATGATGGGAGTGTTTTAGTTTTGGCATGTATAGATGGGGTTTTATAGACTTTCAGATGACAGATAGAGGTTTGAATTGCACATTGAATCGCACTTTGAGTGGTCTTTTTTATATCTAAGATTACACATGGAGGTGGACATCACGGATATAGGCCTGAAGTACAGATAGAGGTTGGAGTGCATTTCATGCTCACAGGTGAGGACGAATGTATGTGTGTGTGTGTGTTTGTGTGTGTATGAACGCAGACCCTTTGAAGTGGAAAAGGCCTCTGGTTGGCAGTAGGCCAGTGCATCAATAAAGGCAACTGGAGTTTGAGAGCCAGTGAGAGGCATTTAAGTTCCATTTCTCCCAGGCCTTACAGCACAGGAAAGACCTGCTGGCGCTCTCTCTCTCTCTCTCTCTCTCTCTCTCTCTCTCTCTCTCTCTCTCTCTCTCTCTCTCTCTCTCTCTCTCTCTCTCTCTCTCTCTCTCTCTCTCTCTCTCTCTCTCTCTCTCTCTCTCTCTCTCTCTCTCTCTCTGTCTCTCTCTCTGTCTCTCACGCACGCCCTCACAGAGAGAGTAATCAGGCCAGACTTGTGCACTACAATGTATGAGTGTGCCATAATTGAATATGTGTGTCCAGCTGTTTATGTGTGTGTGTGATTGGTGGTTGATTTTGAAGTGGCTTGTTAGACACACTAGCACAGTAGGGTTTGCTTTCAAGTTTAATCATGAAAGGTGTATTTTTGCACAACGTACAAAGCACACAACTGCAGTGGTAGACGCAAACATACACGTCTTTAGTTCTTGTCTACTAATCTGGCTTCATGTTGTCATTAATAACTGCAATGTGTAACCACACCTTTCACGTTGTCCATCTGTTTCCTCAGCAGTGATTTGCAATTTTCGTCTAATACAAGAGGCGGAAACCTGTGATTGCAGAATGCCAACTTGTGTTAATCCCATTTCTTTCCAGTAAAGTTGCAGTTTTAAGGCTTTTTGCCATTTTTATTGATACTGAGTGTGACTTGAAACGTGTCAAGGTATAAGGCTTGTTCACACCAAGCATAGCTATAAAGATAACAATAAAGACGATAAATCATATAACGATTATAACGATAAATCATTCTCAATTTTAAAGAATAGCAGCGTTCACACCACAGCTAAAACGATAACGGCACAGAGAAACGATATCATGGGACTCCCTTTCAGAACAATTTAATCCAGCTGATGAACGTTAAAAACATTGATAGCCAATCAGAATCAACCCTGTGCATTTAAAGCGACAGGCAAGCATGCGCTCAGAATAAACAGAATGATATTGTCCGCTGTTTTTTTTTTTTTTTACTTTTTGATGCCACACCCTCAAATAGAGAAACTACATCTATATATTGTCATGTATAAAGAACCATTTATATTGAGAAACCTTAGAATATTATAAATATGAGTAAAATATTTTCTGGAAATTATTATTTTCTGGAATATTTTTCTACCCGCCTTTAGAGTTGAAGAGAAAAAGTTGGGCTATAAATAGAAAAAAATATTTTTGGTAAATCTCATGATTTTCAAACTTTAGAGTGCATAATGCAACAACATTAATGCTGAATTCTGTACATTTTAATTACATTAATTTTATTATTTATGATTATAATAATTTACATTTACACAATTTTCCGCCAACCCTCTTAACAGCCATTGATTATTAAAACAATGTTATTCTGTCAAGTATATAATTACAAACATATCAACAGTTTAACTTACTGTAATTTACTGTTGAAGACCTCAGCTTAGTGCTATTAATGCAGTGTAACACAAACTTGCATTGCATTATGAATTGTGCTTAATTGGTTTGTAACGCATCTTGGAAGGCAGTAAGGTTGAGAGTAGCAAGACATTGAGCTTGTGTCCCAAGAAGTAAATTCACATATAGTACGCACATAGTTCGTGATGTTGAGTATGTTTTGAGTTTTAACCACCTGCCCAAAGTTGAGTTGGCATCTCTTTTTGAATTGTACGGGTTAAAAATACTTTTGGCCGGTTTCACAGACAAGGTTTAAGCCTTGTCCCAGACTAAAATGCATGTTTGAGCTGTCTTCACGGAAAACAACTTTTGTTTTGCCATTGTTTTGTCTCACCAGTAATGTTTTTTTTCTAAGGCATATTTAAAAGAGCTATTTAAATGTCCTAATTTAACTAAGGCCTAATCCTGGCTTAATCTAAGCCCTGTCTGTGAAACTGGGCTTTTGATTTCTAAATGTGTTAAGTGACGTCAAAAGCATAGGAAGAATGAGCAAAACGACTTTTTCCATGATTTCTTCACAGAGCTTTTTTCAGTGTTTACTAACAAAGCCAAACACTGGAATCATTTTAACTCTCGTTTCCCTGTCTTAACAAAACCCTTTCTTTGTCCACCACAGTGTTCAGTGTCTTTTTCGGTCCAGTTTGCTTCATACAACTGTTGCATCACTCAGCTTTTTTTCTGCCAACTCACAACCTATTTGCAGTACCCCCACAAAAACACGCAGCCCTCTCTCTCTCGGTCTCTCTGTGTGTCTCTCTCTCCCTCCCCTTCTCTCTATTGATCTAGTCATAGTTTTCTGTCTTCAGCCTGCTGGCTGGCTGGCTTTAATCAATACAGATAATTGTCTGCTTTCTCCCGATGCCAAACAGTCTGTGTTTTTTCTCAATGAATCCAGGTCTTCCCCCAACTTACACACATACACACACACAGGGCCCACCTACCCGGGATTCCCCCCCATTAATGACGGGAGATTACCTGCTTTCCTTACCGATTTTTCCTCCCCCCCCCTTCCGCTCCCCTCTCATCGATTGCCGTGAGATATCGCCCCACGTGCCCCTCTCTCCCAGTGTAAACACGCCGAACACGTGGCACCACAAATACACGCGCTCTCGCATAAACAAATACACAAAGCATGCATTATCAAATACGCATAACGTTACATTTAGGTTATGTAGGCATTTGCTCCATCTGATTAAACTTAGTCTTTACATCATACTCGTTTAGTAGTTCATTATAGTTGAATAGCACAAGTTGGTTTAACTTAAAGCCTCATACTTGTAAATAAGTGTCTTTACATAGTGAATTTAGCTTGTTTGTTAGAGTCGGTACATATTTTCTGATTTCATTGTGCTGATTCAGTTCATTATAAACATGTAGTATATATAATATTCAGTATTTGATGACTCTAGCGTTGACCTTGGCATAACTTTTTACAGGTTATTGTGTTGGCTAGGCATCCTCAATACAAACTAGAGTCAATTAGAATTTTTTTTTTTTTTTAGCATTTTCTTACAGAAGTGGTTCCAGATGTACTCAGATCCAACTCATTCAGACATTCACACCTGATGACAAACATCACAGGTCAGTGAAAAGGCAAGGACATCTTTTCCAAAAGCAGCGTTCCTCTAGATATTGTCAGGCAAGGTTTTGCAAATCTTTAAATGCGAAGGCCTTATCTACATATGGAGCTGTTTTATGCTCAAGGTCATTGCTTAGAAATGATGTTGATGAAATTCAGAGATGGCTTGAATGGAAGTGTCCGCTCGATCAAAACTGAATTACTATCACACAATCATTTATTTGCACAAAATTAAAGAATGTTCTTTAGATCTCTGAGCGTCATTAAGCGTGCAGGAGAATCTGTCTCTTTGTCAGGTTAATGCTACATATAATAGCATTCATGTGTTAAAGACAACATTAAATCAATATCGACTCCATTTTCTTTATTAATAAATGCCCCCTGGTCTTACTGTGCACGATTCATCAGTGCATGTGTTTTTAAAAAGTATATTTTTTTTCATAGTCTGTCATTACTTTTTCTGCCTGTGAAACCACATTGACTTGATTTAACCTAATGTAACTTGGGCAGCATGGGTGGGGAAAAATCATTTTAAGCAATAATATCACAGTACGATATGTTAGGGTTAGGGTTTATCCAATCAGGTTGAGTCTGACTTTACCAGAGAAGTGGAAAAAAGGGCATAAATACTTATGAAGGAAAAAAATTTTGTTCCTCTCACCTACATTTAAAATTTTCTGTTATTCTAATATGAAATGTTCTTTCACATTATAAAACATTATGGTAGTAGGTCACTACACTCTGCATGGTGCATGAATTTATACTTCATTTATTTGCATACATGCCTTTACATACATTACTTCCTTATTATTGCACAAATTTGTTTCCTCTATTCATTAGTCAGTGGTCCAGTGTCCAGTATTGCGGTACTGGAGATTCAGCCATTTTGTGCGTCTGATTTTTTTTTTTGCTGGTGCAATGAGAACACGGCCTGATCCAATTTGTGTTGGTCACCAGTGTGAAATGGCGGTCGGCCGGGGGACCAGCGCTCTCCAAAGCCTCTCAGCTCTCTTCCTCTCCTCATTTTTCTCTCTCTTTCACTCTTTCTCTCAGCTGGTGATGTGCCACTCACCCAGCACCTCAGTACACTGGCACCCAGCACGACCACAAACCAGCAATCAAGAGACGGCACACATATATGTGTGCATACACACACATACGGGCACTGACAAAAATACACTCTCTTAGTCTTTTTAAATAATCAGAATAATATTGATATTTTGGAAATTGGAAATCATTTTAAACGGGTTACACTGTTAAAAAAAAAAGCCTCTAAAAGCCACTTCGGTCAAAAATGAGATAAGGATACTGAGTGAATGCTCTCCGCATATAGTATAAGTTTATGAAATACTTTCACTTAAAACCCGCTAAATCCCAGCCTCAGCCCATTCAGAAGTACTGGTATAGGTAGAAACCTATACATAGGAGCCTGACAGAAATGTTTATTTTAAAGAAAAATGACGGATATAGAGGCTTTTGCATCTGAACTCTTCATTCATATATATATGTGTGTGTATATATAAATGTGTGGGTATGTGTGTGTGTGTGTGTGTGTGTGTGTGTGTGTGTGTGTGTGTATTTATAAATGTGTGTGTGTGTGTGGGTATGTATGTATGTGTGTGCTGTGTATAATTATTATGTGTGTGTATGTATAAACAAACATGCTTGTATATATTTAAGAATTTTTATATTTTTATTAAAAAAATATTTACATACAAGATACATTATAAATGCAGTATATACATAGAAATTTTTCTTCAATATATACATGCATGTGTGTGAATTTTTATATATATATACACAAACTTAAACTTTTATTTTGGATGCGATTAATTTTTCCCCAGCACTAAAAATCCATATTGGTGTTACTGTACGTTTATTCACATTTATTTGTATAGCACTTTTTCACAATACAGTACAACACTACAATATTTGTATAACACATCATATGCAGCTTTAGAAAGATCTAATACTAATACTTATCTAATACTTAGCGCTTACTGTAACTTTAAGACATTTACTGAAGACTTAGTACTTTTAAAAATAAAGATATTCCTTAACAAATGAGACTTCAAGAGAGAGTTTTGTATATTCTTAAGTTTAGTTTTTAATAGGATGGTATCAATAGCAATCATTTTATACATTTTTATGACTATTTCTTTATTTTATTTACGTAGTGTACTTTTGAAGTCCACAATAAGATCTATTTCAGTTCTGTTTGCTCCTTTTGAAAGAAAGTGCAGCTCCTAACACACACTACAAATCAAAAGGTGACTTCACAAAGTACTTTTAAGCCACATTGAGGACACGTGCACTCCCCTTTCAACATCTTTAACACAAAAACACATATCTTGCCATTTCTCCTTCAAATACACACACTCACTGTGATTTTGGCAAAATTGCCATGCTTGACGACCATATAGGCGACGACGTAGCAACAAAGAGAGTGAGCGAGCGAGCGATGGATGGGGGGAGATGGGGGTGTTTGTGTGTGTCATTTGGTGAGTGAACATAAGTGGCACTGAGGCGGTGGAAAGGTAGGCTGATGGAGAGGGCGAGGTAAAATTAGACAGCAGAGTGGCCACCTTTTTCAGCCAGAGCTTAGGAGAACTCGTCCGAGCTCGTCCGAGAACGAATGTGGCCATGAGCCTCATGATTCAAAATGGAGTTTTGTTAAATAACCTGTGATGGCTCTCGAAAGAAGCGCAGGTGCCGTGGCCGAAATGGACGAAAGAAAGACAGGAGGAGGAGAAGAGGTTGAACACACCCCAGGGAACCATGGGTGAAAAACCTTGCCCAAGGGCACGAGCGAAGGGTAGAGGGGGCCTTCATCCACCCAACTATCCCTCTCTTTTTCCCCTCCCTCCATTCTTCAGGGGAATTGTCAGTCAGTCTATTTCCACACAGCCTTCCTAATGTTTTCAGATGCTGAGGTGCTGTTAGCATCACCGCGCTAGCCGACGACAACACACCTACCTTACAAAACAGCCTTCGATCCTCCAAGAGCAGGAAAAGCGTGTATCTTTCTGTCGATTCCGTTCCCTTTTGTCACTTTTTCACCTCCCTTCACAGGAGCGCTGACATTTGTTGAGCCCACATCAAAAATAGCGCTTAGCCAAGTGCGCAAGGCGATAAAGAGACAGGAATGAAGAAATTAGGCTGAGGATGAGGGAATAAGAGACCTGTAAGTTTGTGTGTTTTTATCCATGTTTGAATTGTGAGGCCCGCTGTTGATTCGACTCCCTGCCGCACTCGTGTAAGAAGCGCTCGGGTAAATACAACCCAGTTCTCGAAGCGCCTCGAAACTGTGATTTTTGAAATCCCCAGGCCTTATGAACGATGCAAGAAAGAGTGCGTGAGAGAAAGCGAAGCAAAACAAGAAAGAGAAAATAACAAGAAGAAATGAGAGGAAAGGGGGGAGGAAGCTGGCGTTGAAAAGTGCCTTCAATATGTGCAGGTCTGAGCGCCCTCCGAGAGGGGCCCCGATCGATACCAACTCGGAGCAATAAAGCTTTCTCCCTGTCATCTCCACAGAATACAAAGCAGAATGGGGGAGAGAAGGGGAGGGTGGTGGTGGAGGGGGGATAGAGGGGTGAAAAGCTGTTCCGCTAGCCAGACCAATTTCCTAACCCTCCCTTCTCCTCTCCCTCCACCTTTTTTAGCCCTCCAACTACTACTACTACTGTGTACAACACCTTTTCTCTCCCTTTTCACGCACTTCTCCTCGCCCGCCTCGAGTCGAGGTGTTGTGTCTGCTTATATTATTAATAGTGTTTGAATAAATAAACTTAATAATTCATCGCCGTAGTTTTAACCGGATTGATAGCAGGTGAAAGATTCCGCAGGATGCAGCCGAAATGAAAGAGGCATGCGGAGGGAACGGCCACCGGGTTTGAGCAGGCCGGAACAGGTTTGAGGTCGTAGCCTTAGAGAGAGGGTGAGATGGATGTGCAGGTGAGGAAGGAAAAGAAAGAAAGACGTGCGGCACAGGCGGCGAGGAAGAGGTCAAATAAGTGTTCTCTTTAATTGAGAGCCAATTTAAGTCCAGTGCAATCGATAAACCTATACACCAAGCAATCTGCCGTCCCCCATAACACATACATCATGCTGTTTAGTTGCTTAGTAGATTCTGTCACGGACGGACACCGTCCCCCAAATGGGATTCGCAGACACGTCGGATTCGCTACGCTCTTTGAACTTGCCGTACGATTTAGAATTCTCCAAATTTTGCGCTTTTGAGGGTCATAATTATACGCTGCCTCTCTCCACGTCTGAGCCCACCCTCTTATCCTTTATTAGGAGACAGCTGTGTAAATCTTCGTTGCCTTCTCCTGTCATTCCCTCCTTTTATTGTACAATCACAATGCACCTGCACTCACTTTTCTTCTCCTCTTTGTCTCGTCCTGCGTTTACTCATATCTTAATACGGTTCCTGACAATTTTTTTTTCTCGTCGTCCACTTCATCCCTCCATCTCTGACACCTCCTGTCGGGGTGAAATAATAGAAGGACAGAGGGTCGGGGTGGACGGACAGAGGGATGGAGGAAGGGTAGAAGCGTCGGCCTCCCTCCCTGTTTTGTGTGTTCCCCCGGGGAGGGTGGTAATAATGGTAGCCATACAGGGGAGGGGGGAGAGGAGCGATTATTGTCTTGTAGGGAGTCAGAGGTATCGATCGGCCCAGAAATATGTGGTGCGCGAAAGAGGTACTGTATCGGATATAATATACACTCCTGAGACGGCAGGCGCAGAGGCGCACACACACAATAATACAAAATACCAACCGAGAGATACTCACGTACACACACAAATACAAAATACCCACCGCCGGAGAGGCTTGCGCATACTCGAGCACAAATATATTTACGTAAATCCGCTTTTAGAAACGTGTGCGGCTAAGATGCACTTGAAACACACAACCACAGCCAGAGGCCAAGAATATACTCCCGACATGCTGCCCATAAACACACAATACACTAATACAAATAAACCCCAGAAGATTCGTAAGAGCTGGAAAGCCTCTTAAATAAGGTAAAAATAAATAAAAAATTGGTAAGAACAGAAACATAATTTTGACATCATTTAGATCACTACAGTCCACTACATGATATATTTCTTTTACACTGTCAATCAAAAATCACGGTGTGTCTTTCTTTGAATTCTGTATTAATATTTTAATGCGACATGTTAGAGAGCAAATTTGTTTGTCCGAACAAAACCAAACCAACTTATTACTTGAACAGAACATTCAGGTTTTTTAGTTTCACATACACACTTGCGCGCACACACACACACACACACACACACACACACATGCAGGTCTTTCACTGCTGTTGCCTGGCAACGTGGCTAGGTGTCCTATTGGAGAGCTGTGCTGTCCAGTGATGTCATGACCGCAGCTGACCAGCACTGCTGTACCGAGAGAGAGAAATATACTGAACGACCGAGGCCTAGAGTTACCGTAAAGTTTTGTTGTTATTTTTGTTGTAAATTGAGAAATCAATGTTAAGTGGTCTCTTAATTTTTTCCAGAGCTGTATATATGATTTTTGCAACAAAAATGACAACAAAACTTTACGGTAACTCTCTTAATTTTTTCCAGAGCTGTATATATGATGTAACTAAATGTATTATTAAAGTGTACCATGTCTGAAGTGAATCTTGAATACAAAACCTGAGTAGAACATGATGCAACTTTATTAGTATATTTCGGTTAGAGAGAGAGAGAGTGCGAGAGAGGTCTACTTTTAAACCTGTACCCTCCATTGTTCTGCTCCATTGTCTTTAAATCAGGTCAACAGCCGATAAGATTTAACACCCTAACCTGCCTCTGCATCTCTCCTTGAGACGAAGGGGAGTCACGGCTGTGCTTGAAGTATGGGAAGGTGTGTGTGTGTGTGTGTTTGCACTGCATCCTTAGAGCCCTGCGTTTGTTGTTTTGGGATTGCATTAGTTTGGATTAAAGGAATATTCCTGGATAAAGCACTATAGACGGTGTTTCTTTGTGGTATGCTCCTGATTACCACTGAAAATATCTTTGACGCTTCCTCTTTCTTTTTACGAAATTAATGTGTCGGCCACTTACAATGGAAGTCTGTTAAATGATTAGCCTTATCGACATCCAGACTTCCGTTTGTTTGTATGGCAAAATGGGCTTAAAGTGGTAACATTTAAAATTAATTGATTTTATTCAAGACCAAATAAAAATGAATGTTGTCATATTCGTGGATTAAATACTAAATAAAATGTTACACTTTATTTTAAGGTGTCTTTGTTACAGTGTAATTATACATTTAATATACTGAGAAATATTAATCAACTACATGTACTTAGTTTGTAATTATGCATAATTTATAGTTATTACAAATATTATTATAACTTGGCTTGGGTAACGCTAACAAAAGTGAATTTAAAGTTTAATCAGATTTAAGAATTGCTCCAATTGCAGGTTACCACTTTTTACAGTGTACAAAATTGTATGCCATTTTCCTCCTGCATGTCAGTTTTTACATTAAAGTAGACTGAAGAAAACGTATATGTATGTAAACATGTTTGCGTACCCTTCTTTTGGCACCTAATTACATCAAAACTAATTGGAGCAGCGCAACTAGTCTATGATCAGCAGGCCAGCGTTATTTATAGAGCCGAGAGAGACCCCGCCTCCTGTTCCTCCGAGGCAGACGTACCCCTCACTGGCCTCCCCAAAGGTCAAGGGGGGCAAGACCAGGGGAAGGGGGGGATGAAGGAGGGTGTGCAGCGGAGTGACCCTTGACCCTAACACACGCCACCCAGCATCCCTCTTTCAGTCCCTCGCACGGACACACACACACCCACGCGCCGTCTGTCACGGCCCTGACAGGCGTTACTGAAGAGCTTGGGGGGTACATAAAAGGAGGCCCAAAAACTTGCTAAACCCCTGACCGTGACCCTGAGCATTACACACACACATATTCAGAAGACAGATCCATTATGAGCGCTGGGGTAAAAGGCTTTTACTAGAGGACGCATCAACTGTCCTGTGTTTGAATAAGTGTGTGTGTGTGTGAGGAGGCTGTGGAAAAAGTGTGAAAAGTGTGTGTATATATTTTCAAAACAAATGCAAGTAGGTGATTGATGGTTGTATAGCTTGGATATTGCACGGTTAAATCATTAGAGTAACCCAAAAAAACAATTTTCTCAAACATTTTCTCACTACACATGAAAGTTTTAGTATTATTAGTATTTGTACTATGTAATGTTATGTAATATATACTGTATATAATAACTGAATGTTTTTTCAAGGACAATTCAGGCACCATATTTGTAAGGAATAGACGTTTAATGTGGTGTTCTGTGAGGAACAAAGTATTTCCCTATGGGGAGAAAAAAAAAACTTGAGAAAATGTATCGTGAATATTAGACATTGATATAGACCGTTCAGCATACCGAATGCTTCAAATGTGGCGTCCATCCCAAATAAGGTCTAGTAACATTTAAATCATTAACATTTTAAATGCCTAGAATGTAAGTTATGTCGTACAGATTACAATTATATACCGTACATTGCGATCTCTTTAAGTCACGGAACGACATCAACATAATTTACTCTGAAAAAGATCAGCTTTCTAAATATAAATCTCAACTAGACGTCGAAAAAAAAAAAAAAAACGTAAAATTAAAATGCGCAGGGAAGATTTCAAGTAGCTAAACGACATAATTTTTTAGTTTCTTTTAATTCACAAAACTCACACGTCGAACCTATTTAGCCTACGCGGAAATTAAACTCCTGTAAAATGTAAAATAAACATGAAAAAGTTAAAAGGTGTAAATATCTGAGGTAAACGTCCTGTCGATCTGTGAAGACTCAGGTTTAATAGCCTGTTTGGTCTCCCTTTTGAGTTTAAACGCATGTACACTTAATAGCAGCTTTACTAATCAAAACCACAACCTTTAAATATGTCAAATAAACATTACAAAGGAAGTTAAAGTCGAACAAATAATAAGAAATCGCTCGTTTTATCCGTAAAGCCGCTCGTGAAGCTGGTTCAGTGAATGGTTATTAAAGGTACCGCTGCCCCCTTGCGGTTCATTTGCGCTACTTCAGTTTCATTTTCGCTCGGCAGATGTGGTAATTTTAGCGCACCGAGAACGAGCAGTGGAAAAGACGGGCGTGTGAAGAGCGAAAATGATATACACTTGTTTTTCGTTCTTGTGATGAGCACTTTCCAGCCACCCCAGCATTTTCTTATGCTGACAAGAGCTGTGAGTGTCTCTCCCTCGTTTTCTCTCTCTGCCTCCTTTCTCAACATTTAGCTACGCCACTTCAAACAGCCTTAATTACTGCCCACAACAAAACAGAGTAACCACCTATTCTACCTGATATATGTCTCTAGATAATAACTTTTTCCTTTTGTGTGTGTGAACACTCTTACCCGTGTTCAAAGATGTCAGAGGAAGTGTAGGGGTGAAATACAGCGGTGTTTGGGGGTGGAGAGAAAATGTGGGAGTGAAATGAGGAGAGAGTGACTGTATGAGCCTTATCTCATTCATTCTTTCATGTGACAGTTAGTTGAACTGGCACAGCTGAGCACTTCACAAGCTAGAAGTTTGAGTCAATAGTCTTGAATATTCAAATAATAGTGTGAATATCTACTCTGCAATTAGCATGAGTTCTTCAGCGAGAGCAGTGATTGGCCAGCTCGTTAAGGTGTCTTGAGGTGGACTCTTGCACACTGATGAACCTGAGTCTGAGTCTCAGACAGAAGGCTGTGGTTTATTTATAAAATGGCGGCTATGGCGAAATGTCTGAATTCCAGGTAAGTCAGTGTCTTTCTCTCTCGCTTTCCTTCCCTCTAATGATCTCTCGAGGGGTGGGGTGGGGGTGGGGGTGGGGGTGCAAGGTTAATTAGCTTCGCCTTCACTAACAGACTCTGCTAATGAGAGGACATCAAAACTAACTGGACTGAGGCCTAAAGTAATGAAATGTCAGGAGCAAATCCCTAGAGGAATGCAAGAGACTTGAATATCAGTGTGTGTTTGTATATGAAGTGTAATCTATGTTGATGCCGCGTGTAGAGCCCTGGTATATGCAAACAATGTGTACACTTTTCTTATATATATATATACTGTATAGGTATATAAAGAGGTGAGGCGAAGAGTATGAAAAATCAGTAAAGTGTATGTTTTATTTATATAGCGGCTTTCCTGTACTCAAGGTCACTCCATAACCAACAACCAGACATTGGACAGTCACATTAGATTACAAATAAGTAAACTACAACCCGAACAGCACAAATATGACAGTTAAAATAAGCAGCTAGAGATGGAGAAGCCAGATATTGTCATATTGAATCGGAAGTGAAGTGAACGGCTGCGTGAGTGTTGGTTTTGTTTGTGTTTTTACTGCGATAATTTACTCCCGTAAACCACGCTGTAATCAGGGCAGTATGTCAGTTTAGCTTTTTCTGCTGTGTCTGCAGCAAAATTAATCAATTCATTTTGTACCTTTTGTCTGTAGCCAAAGTGTTTAAATCACTTTTTTTTTTTTTTTGTATGTTTTATTTATTTGGATGTTGCTTTTGAATCATATACAGAGCATTATATAACTTTTTAGTAATAATTAACTAAAAAAGGTTCAGTTCTTTTACAGTAACCCTTGCTCTTCAATTATTAAAACGATATATATTTTATTATAGCAGCTTTAGTTTTGGTCAAAATAATGTGCATAAAGCTATAATTGAAATCTAAATGTAATCAACTTATATTCATAATTATATTTACAATAACATTTAAGTAAATATGTATATAGCTGTTGGTTTTTATCATAAGTGACTTACAGTGTGTTAAAGGTATTTTATCAGAATGTGCATTGCCATTTTAATATGAATGAATGGGTGCATTTAAAATAAAAAAAACAATCATTTAAATACGATACAAGCTTTCAAAGGCACTCAGTCTAAGAACATGACTTGTAAATTTGTTTCCCTCAGTCAGCCTTATACCCTTTAAGAAGATGTGACTGATGCTGATTGAGTTTTTCCAAGAATATCTAGTGTGTGTGTGTGTGTGTGTGTGTGTGTGTGTGTGTGTGTGTGTGTGTGTGTGTGTGTGTGTGTGTGTGTGTGTGTGAGAGAGAGAGAGAGAAGAGTGAGTGGAAGGCCACACGTTTTAAACAGGAAATGGGGTGACACTAGACTGACTCACACAGCACAGGTTTGTGGGTACTGACACAGAAACAATGGCATGTGAATCAACCTCAACGTTCTTCACACTATTTTGTGTATCATTAAAAATAGTATCATCGGAATGATATTTCCAAATGGCCTTTGGTTAATTAGTCATATTTATTGTGTCCTAATTACCGAAATGTACCACAATCTTTGAAATAGGCCTGGCGTAGCTACACTGTAAAATGCCTTTTATTCTGTACAGATACATTTTGAATCGGTGAATATTTGAAAGGAAATTATTTCCCTCTATTTTAAGTCACGCAAGCTTCTGAAGATAAAGGTAAAAGTCTATTTTATCCAAACACTTTGATATGATGATTATTTTCAATATAATAATTATATAGATTATAATATAGTAAGCTGGCGGTGGCAACAATTGTGGACTAAAATGTTGAGACAAATTCTGTGTTCATCAAATATACTTTTAAAACTTTAAAAATGTTATTATATGAAGATGAACAGTAAAGCGTTTAGAAGTAACGCACCGTAAGAAAATAAATTGAGTCGTAAAACAAAAAAAAGCTACTGGTGATTTTCTGCTCAGACGTTAACCCTTAAACGCAACACAATGCGTAATTCATAATCAATATGGACAATTCTTTCATATTAACGGTACACTGTAAATAATAATATGATCAATAAGTTATGACAACATATGTTTTTACATTGCACTAACTCATCAAAAGTTAAGCCGGGAACACATATTCACTATTAACTACGATTTTTGCCTCAATAAACTCCTAATTTACTGCTTATTAATACTTAGTAAGGTAGTTTTTGTAGCATTTAAGTTGAGGTATTGGGTAGGATTAAGGGATGTAGAATAAGGTCATGTAGAATGAGGCATTAATATGCGCTTATGTACTAATAAACAGCCAATATCTTAGTAATATGCATGCTAATAAGCAACTACGTAATAGCGAGAATTGAAGTCTAAAATGAAGCGTTACTGTTAAGTCATTTTCAACTTTCTTATACTTTCTTGTATAAAGTTATACAAGATTCAACTAATTTCAAGTCAGTGTAATGTAATTTAAGTTGAAATTACTTAAATATCCAAGTTAATTGTACTTTCAAAAATAAACAAAAAAACCCTTTTGATGGTGTACATTGATTGGACCCTTTATTACAGACTTTTCTTACAGTCCAGTCTTACGTTTTCTTGATTGTATATCTTATCTACATTAAGTTAAGTTAGTGTCTGTCTGTTTAATTTTACTGTCTAATTTATTACAGGCTCATTGGACCACACTGTAAAAAAAAATTTTGGTTTAACTTAAAAAAGTAAGTAACCTGGTTGATTTAAAATGTTGAGTTCATTGAAATTAAAAATTTGAGTTAATACAATGAAGGAAATGGGTTTAATAAATAGATACTCAAAATATTATTGTATCTGAACCGCATAAATTAAAGTTTCTTTTGTGATAAATCATGAAAATAGCACAATTTGGTATGTTTCACTGCATTATAACAAATAAAACACAATTGCGCAATATGCTTACAAAATATTTTAATACTATTTGAATAGAGGGTGACATTCTCAAAAATGTTCATTGTATTAACTCAAATTTTTAATTTCAATTAACTCAATTTTAAAGCAACCAGTTAACTTACTTTTTAAATATTTTTTACAATGCATGTATCAACCACGCTTTTGCTGTGTAGGTTTCTTGAGTGGTTTTATGGTTTATTATTATTTATTATTATAAAGGTGCTCTAGATTATATTATAGGTCAATCATATCAGATTTTGCTCTCTTTTTTTTTAAAGCACCAGACCATGATGGTTTTCTAAAGAAAATGAGAAGTTCTTAGTGAATCATAGAAAGCTTCCTGGACCTGTGAAGGGTCTCGAGTCAGACACACAGATGAAGGAAGTGTGAGACGGTTTTATGCAACCAGCGTGTCATATTCGCCCCTCTAGGCCTTTCGTGGCTTTGCATCATGAAACAATAACTCGGTGGCACACTGACCATGATTTACACCGTGCTTACGGTCGCAGTCTCTAGTTCACCTCACCAGTGTGACTGTCTGGAAGCAGGTGATCAATCTTTTCTTTAATTTCCAATCATTTGACTATCAATATCAGTGAGTAATTCATCTTAATTTAGTAACTCGCTCGAATGCCGTGGGTGGCAGAGGGTGGAGGTTTCGTTTGCCTCGGTTGGAAAGTGGCTTTAATTTGACTTTGCGTTCTATGACTAAAGCAAGTGAAATTTGTGAAACACCAAAAAAAAAAAGCGCCCACGGTTGTCATACTTGGCATATAGAGTGCAGGAGCGGTTCTCATCGAGTGATCAGAGGACAAAGACAGTTGAGCAAAAAACATTCCGGTGAGTCACTGACCTGCAAGAACTTAAGAAACATATCACACACTACTAAAATGCTCCTTATTCTAATATTACTGTAATATCAGGGTTCTAATTTGCTTTCTGTGTGTGGGTATTTGTAACGTAAATATAGTTGACTTTTCTTGATTCGTGCAATCATCAATTTATGCGTTTAAGTTCTGATCATTTTTAATGACATTTTAATGATGAGGTTTGTTTTGAAGTCATGCTGACATTTGTAATTCAAATGTTTAAAGGTTTTTATTTTAGTGCATTTTAGCATTTAGTAAAAGCGTATAAATGTACATTTTTAGTTTACATCTATTAATGTTTAAATAATAACTGTTAATCATTGGTTAACATGAATTCCTATTAACTGTATGCTTACATTTTGATGCTGTGGTATGTTCTCTAAAATGGTTATTTTCATTTTGCTTTTTACTAATTGACATACAATAGGTTTTATGTTTGTTCATGCACATTCTAGCCGTGCAATATTAACTTATTTAATAATAAGTGAACTGGACAGGGAAATCAATTTGCTCTTGGAAATGGCTGTGTAGATGGTCTGATGTGGCCATCAATTTCACCGTGAGTAAGAAAGAGAAAAGCTGTTATCCTCCTGCGAAGTGCAACACGTGCTCTCGCGGGATGAAATCCTCTCCTGCCCGCATTAACAGCTATTGCGGGTGTGTTTGTGTTTGTTTGTGTGTGTACGTGAGTGTGTATCTATATGAATGATGCCGTGCAGGATGGGACATGCCCCTCCATCCCTGCTGCTCTCTGGGAGGCGCAGGTGCTGTATTAGGATGAAGAGAGTGTCAAACAGGACCAAAACAGAATGAAATAGAAAAGGAAAGACAGATAGAGCCATTGAGCTGCACGCTGCATAGTTTTACTGATGGATATTGACTTTTGACGCTAAGGTGTTTGTTTCTTTTAATTAGAAGTTTTGGTGCAATTACAGCTTGGATGAAGCTATTATATTAATTACAGTATATATTATATTATATTAATTACAGTATATATTATATTAATTACAGTATATATTATATTATATTAATTACAGTATATATTATATAATATTTTGTGTATATATTATATTAAGTATATATTGTATTACCGTATATATTATATTACAGTATATATTATATATTAATTACAGTATATTTTATTATTTTAATTACAGTATAATATTATATTAATTACAATTTATATTATATTGTTTAATATGTAAATATCAAGCTAT